>KV751319.1:7147922-7182767 GCA_001698575.1 Mola mola
AGCTCAGTCTTCCTAAAGTCTTACCATATGCCCCTGTTCACTTTCCAAATCCATCTTTCCTCCTGATATGGTTGGCATAGTTTGAGTTTCTGGCTTTATTTGCTCAATTTAGCAATCTGCATGTGACATTACAGAAAGACACACCGGCACTTTGTTTCAGCCCACACGTAATGTGGAAAAAGACAGCAACACATGCCTTTTGTTTGTGTAGCCGTGGATCTGTCGAGAGAGATCTACCTCTGATAGTTCTCTATCTGCCGAGTTACACAGATATCAAAGCTCATGGATGTGTATGTGCGCGTATACTGCAGTCAAAGCAGAACTTGCGGCTGAAATAATTGGAACCATTCATTAACCAGCACTGAAGCCAGATTGTGTCAGCTCCCTTGATCTGAATCTAATCAGGAGAAAAAACACTCTCCTTTCCCACTCATTCCATCGTCCAGCCAGGATCCAAGGACTTGCAGTGAACCCTGCGTTGAGAGCCTCTCCTTAATTAGTCCATTGTTTCTACACGGCCCCGCGTGCAAGTCTCCTTTCTCAGCAGAGAGCTTCATGGGAGTTAGAGCAAACTGTCACCTGGGGCAAACTTTTCTTACCCCGAACCGCCCACCCGCACTCCCTCCCTCTCCTCCTCCACAGGCATATTTCCATTACTCCCTCTCTCTCTTTACTCACATATACATGAAGACAGACAGATGCATGGTGGTATCAAAGATTTCAATCTGCTATTTCAGCAGCAAAAACAAGCAAACGGAGGGGAGCATTCACTGCATTCACACTCGGCACGCCTTTGGGGTCAAATGCAAACTGCAGCTTTCTTTTCTGTTTTTTTTTCTTTCATATTGTTGCAAAGATGTTACTCTCTTACAATAACAACTCCAAGAGATGCTGAAAAGACAAGCAGAACACAATACATTGGTTTAACATATAACATGTGACATTTTTTTAGTAATTCTAACACAGTAATTATCGTGAATTTTAAAATTATCTTGACTCAGTACATTTAGTGCATCCAGCATAATATGCTCTGTCTTTTAAATGTTTTTTTTTTTTTTGTTTTTTTAAATTTAATTGTTTTAGGTATCAAGTTAGGTAACTTGTTTTGTTACATTCATTCAGAATGTAATAGCACATTACATCCAGAGTCCATGTGTTTCCTACTTTAACAAAAAGTGCCGGCTCCCAGTGCAGTTTATTACATTTTTCTCAAAAAAATTGTGATGCCAAATAAATAAATAGTGTAAAATGTACCAAGATGGTTCATTTGTGCAAACCTGCATATCAACAGGCAGCAACTGCACCAACCCAATAGCTGTACAAGCATATTTTTCATGTGGTAATGCTAAACGAAGGGATTACAAGTCTACTTGTAAACTGTAGTGTGTTACTTAAAGGACCAGTGTTCTACACACTGCACCTTTAAGTTAGCCTTTACTCTGGTGTTTCTACAGTGTGGTGTCAGTCTCCCTGCCTGTGGCACAGAATATTGTTCTGCTATGGCTCGATCAAGCCATGAAGCTGTTGCAAAGCAAACCATCAGCAACATAAAGTAGCATCATTCAGCTGCCGGTATAAACACAAACATGAAAAATACTTGGGTCTTCCAGCTATAGCTAAAGGTCACATTGAATCAAAATGAATTGGCTGAGGGTGAGCTGTTATTTCAATGTAAGTGATTTCATGTGCTGTGTGTTGAAGTTAAAGGCAAAAATGTTTCTTCAAAATGTATATTTTACTCATTTTTGACAGTTTCCCCCCCCCCCCCAATTTTATTTTTGGTGTTTTTTTAAAACAAGTTTTCAAATGACCAAAACCTGTGCATGTTACAAACCTTTATCATGACAGAAAAGCTACTAATATAAGCCATATTCACTTGCCGCTAATCTCAAAGTGAAGCCGATTGTAGCCTAACACGCTCACCACGAACCGGCTGGGCAGCTGCATTTGTGTTCAAGACATTTACAGCTATTATGTTGCTTGTTGCCTTAGAAAAACAAGAAACACTGTAAACCTGCTTGAGCCCGTCTCAACGCAGAAGCCGCAAACATTGGTATAATCCAAAGTTCATGAGGCCACTTTCTCAGGCGTGTCCTCCCACACTGCCACATAACCCTCTGTGCTAATCACCACAGCGCCTGTCTAAGTGTGACCTCATGCAGGCGCTTTACAAGTGAATTGAAAAAATGTGACTCTTTGCACTCTTGTCCTGTTCATACCAATTTGGAAATATCGGACCCTGATCACATGTGAGTGAAAAGAAGAAAAAGAAAAACTGGGACAGCTGGGACTGTGAATGTAGCTCGAGATAAAGAGCGGTACTCATTTGGGCTTTCCAAAATCGTGAGGAAAGGCCCAAAAGACAGAGTGTGAGAGCCACTCACCCTACAGTGAGGGGCTTCAACCTCTCCGCTTTCAGAGAGGAAGAAACACACTGAATATCTTGAATGTGCGTCACGGCCACCGACGGACAAAGAGAGCTCAAGAGCAGAGCACTTGGGATTCAACTGTTAAGGCAGAATGAGCACTTTGTCTCAATAAACCAGTAATAACACTTGAGACAGAAGGATTTCCGCTGCTGTTTCATCTTAGCAAATTAATATAATTTTCCTGTATTGAAGAGAAAAATGGAAAATGGAATAAGCTCAGCTAGAGTGCAGTAAGAGGTAGTTATTAATGGCATTTGAGATTAGGCATGCTTAGTTACGCTCATGAATGCCTTAATCGCATGTCCGGCCGGCACAGCTCTGTTGGCCGCGCCGTTTGGGCAGACCACAGCGTGCAGATCATGTGCGAAGATTACTCCATGTTGGTCGGAGCTGGTTTCTTGGCAGTGGTGTCACAGATTTGTGTTTGATAAAGCAGCAGAACTCCAAAAGCTCCCAGCTGATCGACGCCAACAGAGGGAGCTGCAGCATTTCTCTCAAAGAGAGGGAGAGAGACAGAGAGAGAGAGAGAGAGAGAGAGAGAGAGAGAGCGAGAGAGACGGGGGAAACGACATAGCACTGACGTCTTCAGCACAGTTTTGTATCTCTATATTCCAAACGATGTTTTTTTTTTATTCTTAATTAATCTTAAGTAAAAATCAGTTGTTTTATTCCCCAAATAAAGTCTCAACTTCAGATTAGAGAAAAGATTCATTTCTAGAATGGTGCTCAACCTTTTCATTGTTTTCACTTTTATTTAAAAACACTGTCTTTTATATTGTATGCAGTATAGGTGTATAATATCGAGGGGATTTAAAAACTTTCCTTATCACTCAACCTCAAGCATTTAATATCTGTGCGCTTGAGGGATTCAAGGGCCAAAGCCAGACTGCATAAAACTGAGCTTGATTAAATCAAATGAAATGTAGCTGATTCATTTATTACATCTTGATCACATTAACAGCAATGGGCAGTTAAATTCTTAATCATTATTAATGGGAAGGATGGATCATCAAATCAATTAGTGATGATAATGATAACATTGCAAAATGATGGCTTCCGATCAATTACCGCGCATACCGCGTGGACCGCGCAGATTAATTAATGGCCAGAGGAGCTGCTGCCTGATGGCCGTTTCCCCACTGATGCCATTTTGCAGAAAGGTAACACGTGTTTAGATGAACGGAGTGGATGCAAACACAAAGGTCACGCTGTTAATAGTAGAACTCATGGACATTTTCCTGTGATCAGCCATGTTACCTGTTTTAAGTGTCCTTGAATGTCACATTGTCGCTGTAAGTGTTATTTAAATGATAACAAGTTGAGTGTGCACAGGCATTGTACTCCGTTGTTTACCATTTGGCATCTTAGTTCAACTTCTTTGGTCAAACAAACCCTTTCCTTTAAAGTTCCAGCTCTAAAGGGGAATCTTGAGTGAAGCTCTCAATCTACAAACACATTTGTGGCAACATTTTTACAATTTGTTGAACATAAAAACTGAAATGACCTGCAATCCTTAAATTCTGTTTCTTTTTTTGTCTATAGTAGCTATTTTGGGGTATACTGTCTTTTGAAAATTGCATTACTTGTTGATAAAGAACTTGAGTGAGTAGTATTAGTAACAGCATGCAGGGTCTTTAAACATTATTTAACACCAATCAGGAGGCTGAGCATCTTTCTGCTTTGTTCTTAGATTTTAGATTAATCATTGTGGTTTTTTAGCACAAGCAAATGTATGAAAGTACTCTTGGGGTGCATTCGCACCAGAGCTGTTTGGATCAGTCGAGGGGTTAGGTTAATTGGTTACTCTAAATTACCCTTAGTTGTGAATATGAGTGTGGATGGTTGTTTGTCTCGATATGTCAGCCCTGCTATATGTCAGCCAACCCCCCCCTGCGACCCCTAACAGGATAAGCCGTAGAAAATGGATGGATGGATGGATAGATGAAGCCTGTGTTTGCTCCTTTAGCCCAGTTCATTTGGGCAGGTGTGAAAGCACATTTGAATTGTTGTGCAGACCAAACAAGCTCTGGATATACCGTGAGAACATAGGTCTCGGGTCGCTTGAGGTGTGAAAGCAAAGCGGACCAAGTTGTAGACCAAAGATAGGATAGGATCTGGAGCAAAAGAAAGTGCATCATGTAAAAGGAAATAAAAGCCTGTTTTTGGAAGTAACATCAAGTCGGCTCATCGTCTGTGTAACCAGGACCACACGTTGTAGTCTCTCGCCTTCTTCTACGTTACTGTCTCATTTGCATCACATAAAATATGAAATGCTCGAGCCCCTCAGTGTCACGCCTGCTGCTTGCTCTGGGCGCCTTGTCGTCAAACATGTGTTATCGTTATTCCGTTGTTTAGCTGTCTGCTCAGGTGGATGTATTCCCGCCCCCCAAGTTCTGTCCAGGGGTCGGTTCAACCACATGACATTATTCCGAGGGTTTGATCTAAAGTGCAGTGTGAAAGTGAACCTAACAACCAAAAATAGGACAATGTAGAAATTTCACTCACCAATCGAACTGAGTAGATGTGAAAATTACTTACTTTATAATTATGTCTTCCTGTTCTCACCCTCAACATGTTGAATATTTTTGGAGGCAGCCCTCTAATGTAAATATATGGGAGTAGGAAAAGTCCGAGTTGGGAGATGGGAAGTGGCTGAGATAGTTAGACAAGTCAAACAGAGGAATTGTCAGAGTTGATTTGTTTTAAATGTACGTGTAATAAAAGATACATTTTGTTTTTAAGTTACCCTAAGTTTCATACGCTTAAAACATAGGCCCAATGATGAAGTTGGGAGAGAGAACATGCTGATCTTCAGAGGTAATTTACTCGTTTGTGATATAACGAGCTCAGGGAGCCATCTTGACAATATTGTCCAGCTCGTCCCAGGGATCATGAAAAAAACAAAAAACAAAATAAGAAATCAGTTAAGTGAAGTGAAAAGTGGTTGTGAAGTGCTAGCTGGCTCTGTCAAACAATACAGGCAGGAATGAAAAATAATAAAATAATTACAAATCAAAACAAATCCTGACCATGTACTGTGTAGTTTCATTTAAGTATTTGTTTATTGTTGAATGGTCCATTCTAATAAATTTAGGGATCGCACATAATCAAGTAAAAGTAAAGAAATCTCAAGAGAACCTTATCAGGCTCACGGTGGGCCTGTTTGCTGACCCCGTACAACATTGAATATCAAGTCAACCAAATATAATGACCTTCTGAGATTGACATTTTTTCTCATTCGGCATGTACACCCCGCCTGCAGTAGCTCTCCTGTTGGTACTGCTGGTGTTCTCCGGATGCTTCCCCATCATCACAAACCGTTTTCCTTCTCCATCTCTCTCTCGGTCTCACAACTCATTTCCCCCCGGTGCCACAGTCTCTCACCTCGCCACTAGAACTGTATCATAAATCTTCCCCACTCCCCCATATCTCCAGTTCTGTCGCCTGTTGTACCTACCCTACAGCTTACTGCCAGCAAAAGCCCTATTAACCCCCTAGCCAGGCTCTATATTGTTGTTGAATAATTGAAGGTGCCTCCCATCGCAGTGAAAAGGCACCTAAATAATGAATAAGATAGGGTGTCTTTTAAAGGTAGAAGTGCCCTATGAATTATTCAGTGGGAAAATCTGTAGTAAAAGACACCTGTTGCATAGAGAGTGATCTCTGATACTATAGCGCTGCTCTTTATTCACCTCCCTGCATGCACATTACAGTGAGGATCTCCCTTTCACTCTTTGCTATTGCTAATAAATCAGTGTTTGAATGGTGAAATGAAAATGAGCAGCATCAAATACCTGTTTTGAGATTCATCATTTGTGATACAAGCATTGCATGTTCTCCTCTACAGTTTCAATATTAGGTAAGACAAATATAAAAAGACTGAATTACATTTTCTGATTAGATCGTGAAGTGGTTCAGACTACAAAACAGACTAAATGCTACTTCAGATATTATATTAATAATAATACTTAATAATATAAACAGGATAAAGAAAGACTTGATTTACTGCCTGATGCTGTTTGGATGTCCTTATTTGAGAATCCAGTTGAGTAAATGCCCCCACATTCATTAAGATGTGGTCTGATGCAGTCGTCGTCCTCACAGCTGATTGGACCTGGACTGATATTGCTCAAGAGAGAAATTATAGAGCTGTCTGTTCTGCATCCACTGATGTAACTGAGTCTCTTCCAGGGTTCTCCAGGAAAGTTGGCAAAGTTCATCTTAGAGTATATGTTCCTCTGTGCTCAGAAACCACTGCCACCAGGTAAACTTAAATTATATCTATAATTTCCGTCCATTGTAAAAAAAAAACCAGTAGTTACAGTAGTCTAACGTGCAGTCCATAAGCAGTGGCATGCCATACAATTTTGGCCTGCAGAACATATTTTTTATGAAGACATAAAACACTGTTTATCCAATACTATGTTTTGTTTTTATGATTTAAAATGACAAAACCACCCTTTCTTTTAGCAACAAACACAAAGAAACATAGCACTGGTATGTCATCGTGTTTTAAGTTGATGTGGCTAACAGAGGTTCAAACACATCCAGCAGTTTTGGAGCCACTTTATGTGGAATTCATGTCATGCTGCAATGTGTGTTGAAGTAATTTGAAACTGATGCGTGTTGATGTACATCACTTCTGCGTTAAATCCTTGTGTCTTTCACCCTGATGCTAAAGATAATCTGAGTCTAGATCATTGATAACTGATGATTAGGGCATGAGAGCTGGCTAGTCACATTGTTTTCACGTCGCCATTTGATACTTTGTTATTCAATATTTATCACATGTTGTAAGTCATGTTCTATATTACTTTACCAAGCTTGCAAAAGAGGGAAAAAAAATGGTGTAAATGTTGTAAAATTATAGTGCTAAAACAGTAAAATGTCTGTCAGCACTAACATTGTTCCTGTTAATGAAAGTTGGTGATAAGAGTTGCAGCAGAGAGGACAGATGAGAAAATAAATGTTTGGAGCAGCTTTGTCGTCGCATCCCCCATGGCGCAGGAAAGAGCAGATCTCTGTCTGGGGTCACATCTACCACTGAGAGCACACCTGGCAGCACAGATTCAGTCATTCCTCCAAGAATGGATGTGTGTGTGTGTGTGTGTGTGAATGTGCAAGTGTGCATGAGCACTGCAGGTAAAGAAAGTGACAAAGAAACAGAAAAAGTTATGTGAATGTGGGAAGAAGGTGAGTCAAAAGGCAAAAGACTGAAGGAGATTGTGTATGGGGCATGCATTTGTATGCGTGAGTCTGTTTGCTTAATATTCAAATGTAAGACAAGCTGAGGCTCAGAAGTCCCTAAAAAGGAAAACAGAGGGTGACAGTAAAGGAGAAACAGTGGAAAATAGTGACATGCCACATTGCTTTAACTGTTCGATGGCTTGTGTGTGCACTCTGAGACAACCGTGTTCCTTTAATTGGGTACTTGTTTGCAAGGCAGAAGCTGCAACAAGAGATGACAGAGTGGAGGCTCTGCATCAAGTTTTTTGTTGAGACCACCAAAAACCCTCAATGTTGTTGACATTTTACATATGCCTCTTTTCTTTCCAGAAACTAAATAATAAATCTGAAAACCTTATGTACCTCTGTCTATGTACTGTTTATATATGTGGGTTAGGCTAAGTGAGTAAGAAGTCAGATTCAGATTAGTTAGGGTTAGTTTAGCATCGTGACAATGCATAGGAGAACCTCTAGCTTGTCTCTTTACCAAACTAAAATATCAACGTGACGCGTTTCAATTAGTGTTAGAGATGTTGCCCCCCTCTTTATGCTAGGCTAAGCTAAACGTGTGCCCATCTCCCTATATATTGGGTGTACACACATAGGGAATTAGATGAGGTGCAGATCTAGATAACGAAATCTATCCACTTTCCACTACAACTTTTTTTTTTAAGAAGCAAACTGTAAGAGTTTTATTCATCAAATACTGATGACTTGTAGCTTCGGGCGGCTGCCTACCCAAAGCGTCAGTTTCTGACTACATGTTTTTGTTTCTCTTTCTCCCCCACTCTCTTCTGGTGGATCTAAATCAGGAAGCACTTAATGTCGGACTCACGTTTTACACAAGCGTGGGGCAAGTGCGAAAGTACCCAGTTCAGCACCTTGTGGCACTCCACTACCATTGCTAGGTCAGGCATCACAGATGTCACAGGACATTTTAATGGAAGAAGCTAAATTATTCATAAAGCAACATTCTAGGAGATCCTTGGGGTCCCCTGTTCCGCTCTGCATAGGCGATTTGTGACAGCACAAAAGGTGGCAGAGTTAAATATGGTAGAAAGAGATACCTTGACCTTTAATCAAAGCTCACGCCTAATATAGTGGCTAACATTTCTGATTTAACACTGAAGCACAATCTGTCACATTTTGTGCTATCCGTACCTACGAGTACATAATGACTTAATACACACAACATGTGAGAACATGTTCCCTGATTGTACCTGGAACAATCATGGTGACAGGTATTTTACTCCCACCTAACGTGTGAGAATGGACACACCTGTCAAGGTATTTTTTAAACACTTCAGTGCCAGATATGAGCCTGTTGGTTGAGCTGAGGTTGGAACGGCATGCTGATTATCCACGTGACCTGCATTGTTACGGCCATAGCCGGTCTGAGTCTTCACACTTGTTCTCATTCATAATGGATACAGACAGAGCTGCAGTATTAATAAGCCTCACAGCCTTGGGCCCTGGCTTTATTTAAGGATTCAGATTATGAGGAGGTGGAGGTGTCACGATCTATGTGTGTGTGTGAGAGGATGTGGTCATGTTATCATTCACATTTATATTACGTAAGCAAAATGTCGCAGGTTTGATTCCCTAACTGCTCTTGCCTCAGTGACTGGCTTTAAGCAAGATACCAAACACCTGCCTGTTTAATAGAACATATGTTTAATAAATTAATTGACTGACATGGCCAAAGAGAAATTCTTGTGACACTGTGAAGCCTTCCTTCCATCAGAACCCTCAGTCGAATGAATAGTGTCAGACCAAAAAAATGGCGTTTCGCAGCATGTAGACATGAGGCCTCAGATACTTTTGTGTTTAGCAAAAGCTGGAGTGGGACACTAAAACACTGACGGTTCCCAAGAATATCAGTCAGTGTATGACTTAAAATTACTGATCAAAAAAAAGGATCTGTTATCTCAGTTTGTAATTTCCCAACCACATGTGGTGCGTTGTTGATAAATATCATTAGATAAGGCACTTTAAGAGCACCAAAAGAGTTTAGAGTGTGAAAAAGTGTGTTAAATTGAAGTAGATGCAGCTGATGTGTGTAAGTGAGGCAGCCCACATGACCTAATCTTATTTCGATTAAAGTGAGACTTATCTTTAGAGAGCTCAGGAAAAAACTGCAGGCAAGAGCCCCATTAGAGAAGGTTTAGCAAATAATGGACTAAAAAAAGGCACACATATTTAGAAGATATAGCCTTACAATGCAACCCCACAACCAACAAAATGATTTAATAATTCATACAGATTCACAGTTTTTGAAATCAGAATTGAAAATACATCAACAAATGAAATGTTACTTAATATTAGTTATATTACAAATGTGGTTAAATCATTTATTTAAGATCGGATTGTATTAATAAACAATGCCACATCAAGATGGCCACTGCAATGATTAACAGCTACTATTTTTCCATATTTAAAATTAGGAATATCCGCAAAATTCCTTAGTTATTATCTACAGGTTTTACAACAATTACTCTAACTATTAAAGATTAAATAATCTATCATTGTTCAGTGTGCACTTTTAACTTTTCTTACTAGAAAAAGTTTCTCCTCTCTCCAGTCCCTGGTTGTTGTCCCATGTTGCCCAAAGTGATAAGCCTAGTCCTTGTCGGAACCATTGTTAATTCCATCAGCAATCAGCAATTTCTCTGTTGCCAGAATGGCCATCACCAGTCTCTGTAGCTGTGTTGGTGTCTCCCTCATTCATCTGAGGTTGCTATCGAAGCATACTTCATTGAAAAGTAAGCCCACTCTAACCAAAGTTTAGACAGCCAACTAAACTAAATTACTGTGTACCTTCAACATATGACCTTATTTAGCAAATTACACCTTAAATTGCATTATGTCTTCATCTTGATCAGCAAACACATTTTCCAAGACTTTTACTGCGCGTTTCTGTGTAAAATCAAAGCATAAGGCAGGCTGTCTTTGATGCTAACCTCCACACTTGAATTCACTTATTCAGTCTGTTTGAATCCAACATGGAAGACAAAAACTGCACTTCAAGTTTTTTTTGAGTCACTTTGATCGGAGTTGTACTTCAAATCTTGCGCAGATTTGAAGGTCGTTCATGTCCTTGGAATTACAAATCCCGAGGTCACATCCCCTCATGGAATCCCAGATTTCATTAACAGCATTGTCAAACTCTGTTATCAGCATTTGACACTGGCTATACTGTACATATCGGCATTTTTCTACAAGTTTTAAATGGATCACAGCTGGGGATTTTTTGGATTGTCTGTCAAAATCAATAAATGCAACAAAATGTGAGATCCCTTACTCAGGGAAATCAGAGAAAGCATGTATAGAGTTGAAATTTATTTAAATACTGAGTGGTTTTTTTTTTTCTACTTTCTCGTTATTTCAAATGATTTGATTCAGGCTAGCAAAGGTAAGTAGCTCTGCCGGGGAGAAGTAGTGGTTCCAGTGATTAGCCTGAAAAACAGAGATGATGTCCATGCACTTTCTTTCAGATTACCACTTTTTTGGATGGAGGATTTCAAGGGACTTTACTAAAACAGAGGTATTACAGAAGTGCAACCCATATGTTACTGTTTTACAAGAATCCAGAACTAGAATTTGTTTCTCTATATGCCAGAGTTGATATACAAGCTGGATGTGGCACCTATGGAAATAAATGCAAACCCTGGAAAGTAAAACACAAAAATGATCATTGTATTAATATCTGATGACAATTACTCTAATTACTCTAAATGGATTCTGTTTACTCTGGCCTAAAAAGAGCCTTTACAATTGTTTTGCAAAAATTCTATGTCTTGATCACATATGTTATCAAAATTAAAATGATTAAATGATTAAAATGATATGTTTCTTATTGAAGAAAAGCTCTGCAAGCCAGACAATAGCAGAATATTGCACATGAATTGACTGTCAAAACATAAACATACAGGAAAAGTGGGAATTTTTTCAGAGAATGCAAACCGCTATTTATGCAGCTCAATTACAAACATCGTATGATCCCCTAGCAATAAATATATTTATTTCTGTGAGCTAATATTTCAACTGGTATTAACATTTTTTTTTGGGCATTCCTAAATGTAATTTTCAGGTTCCGGTTATTTTGAAAAAGTTGACATTTTGATACCACCTGATGAGTGACACATGAACTGCTGAGCCTGCTGGTACCGGTTATGTGATGGTCTGCGGGATTAGTTACAAAATGACACCATTTAGACCTTTCTATGTCAATTTCTTCTGGAGTTATGTCAAAATAAATACAAATTGTTTGACCTTTCAGTGACCTTGGACTTTGACCATGAAAGCCCAAAAGTTAATCACCTGTAGCCAGTGTTGTCAGATACAAAATGACACTAGCTGGACCTCTCTGTGTCAATTCCTTCTGGAAACACATATTTTGTCCTCCTCTACACTGCTACCCTCAGGAAAGTATGGATTTGTGGTGTTAATGCATAAGGACAACATGCACTCTTTTGGCGGCTTGAGGGTCACACCATTCGTCAAAAATGAATAGCCAGAGATGAATAACAACAAGATCATGAATCCAGAGATTGTTCATTCATTTCTTTGAAGTGTTAAGAAGGTCTAATGCATGTCTCAAGTCTAGAAAGTATAATTTCCCGGAGTTAAAAGGAATTTAATGTTAACAGATTCATCAGATCTAAGGCAAACGATCCACTGATCCCCTGGGCTCCATCAAAGAGCATCCTTGATTCGCGATCTCTTTTCCAGAGATCGATGACGGTTGAAGAGTTCATTATCCAAGACAAATCCATATGCTTCCCTGCCACATCTTCAGCCACTCTTCTCATCCCTTCTTTGCTCTGCGTTTTAATTGGCCTTCAGTCATCAGTCGTCTCGACCGTACTCGTTCTTCTACCCACTCTATCGTTCCAGTCTAATGACACAAAGGCTAATTTTACACCCGCCAGTCGTTCTGTTTAATTACTGACTGTCCAGACTCTTTTGGTTTAATCAATAACAACCGTACTGAGATGGTGAGAAGCTTTGGGAAAAAATGTCCATGGGGCACTTGATCTGGAAGAGGAAAGACGATTTTTCTTGTCATAGGAGGAGGACAGTTAGGAGAACCACGTAGCAGATAGGCAATTGGTCATTTGGGGAATTTGTGCAATGTCACGGATGTACTGTCTAACTCACAACACGTCTTAGCAAAGCTCATTGCATGTTTAAACCTTAAACTTTGTGACATTGATACATTTGACTGTTGTTTTTTGTATTCTTTTCCTTTAATAATTTTTTTTGAATCAACATAACATGTAATATAATAACAGTTATTATTCCACAACATTTTATGATAACTGAAACTGAGTAAAACAATGCCCTTCACAAAAGGATGACATTAAAGGTTACAGTTAGCATTGCTACTTCTGCTTAGTTAAAAACTGGCCACATCTGCTTCACTGAGTTAACAGTTGATGCCTCATTTGCAAAATGCTAAAAGTTAAAATGGTTATTGTGGGATCACAATGGCAGTTTTTTGTGACATTTTCTCTATATTGCTTTTTGGACCAACCTTTTTGGGGGTAGACTTTAATGTAACAGTGACATTAGATAAGCCCCCAACTTTATCTCCAAATTGTAATTTCATCCAAATGGTTTAAACGAACATAAACATTGCTTAACTTTTGCCCTCTTAGTTTTCGTGGGTTTCAATCGTCATGACTTCATACATAACATCAAGTAACTTGCTGATTAGGCTGCTTTGGTGACCACCAAACTTTATTGTTCATATCTGTAGGGAGAAATCTAATTCTGTTGACATAAAGCCACACTATTTTCAGTCCACAGAAAAAGTCACTAGCTATAACTGATTATACAAATGAATAGTATGGGGAGTCCAATAGTAGAATTATCCTTGTGTATCATTAATAATAAAAGATAAGAAACAAAAGGGAAAATGGCATACCTAACAGAAATATTTCCTGTGGAAACTGTATCCTAAATAACCCCCAGGAGAGGTTCCGCTTGTGGCCAGGGTAATTATTCAAAGTGATACCTCACAAAACTGAGAGTGAGAAATGGCAGGCATGATTAAAATTTATACAAAACGTGGAGTGAGAAACGTGTTGCACTAACCACGAACTACTGTGGGCTGTCTATTATACACTGAGTGAAAGTTTGATTTATTTGACTGATGTTTTAATGCTAAACTCCTTCCCCTCCACTTATTCTCAGCTGCGAGCAGAGTGACTTCTGACACTAGGGTGAGAAATCAGCCATTTAGTAGCCACTCATCAGGTTGAAAACAGGATTAGCCAGCTACCAAAGTCTGATGTTATGCGTAATATGGTGAGAAAACGAAATGATAGCCACATGAGGAGCATGTGGCAGCCACATGTAGCATTTTCCAAGTAGGGCCAGAACCTATAAATTCCATGTTTCTGTAAGACCTTTAGTGTGTGCAAGCTGACGCTCACGTCAAGTAAAGAGCTTGAAATGCCTGAACCGATTGGAGACAACCAATGTGCGGCTTCAGTGGAAGAGTAGCTCCACTCTTCAGTTCAATGGGAGCCGGCGTGCCGGGCGGGGCTGGGAACTGATGGTGGAACTGAGTGGCTGTGGCAGCGCTAATGGTAAGTGAGAGGTAGTTAAAGAAGAAAGACTCATGAGTGGCTCTCCAAACATTGAACAGTGCAGAGAGCCAACCTCCCCATTGCCTTATTTATCCTCATCTGCTTAGCAGGCGACTCAGGACAAACAGAACAACCCCCTTCATCTTTCTTCTTCTCTCACTCTAGTTCTTTCTTATTTTTTTTTTCATTCCCATGTTTGGTTTCTGATCTGCATCCTGTCCATGTTCTATTTCATCTCTTCCTTCTCATCCTAGGTCATCAGAAACTAGCTCACCTCTCATGCACCCTTCAGCATCTGTGTGCAACATGGGAAAACCATCCTGCCATAAAGCCTTTTTTTTAACACATTCTTAATAAGAAACAGCACATTGGTTATGTTTGGGCCCTAAAGGTTAGCTATACAGAAAGAGCAAAGGTGCCAGGTTTCACAACACATGCCAGTTTGTGCCTGTGACTCAACACTCAACCATCTTGGAAACGTTAAAATTTGCTAACTATTTTGTGTTGGGTGGTTGCTGTGATGATCTCATATTAACACAGATACGATAGGTACATTAGACTTTAGTTTGAAATCTGGCTCGTCTCGAACAGATGTTAAATGTTACCTCTTGCACGCATAAGACACATAAGGATGTAGCAAAACAGTGGTATTCGACAACCAGGGAATGAGACCGGGTTGGGTCTTCTCCTGTTTCTGCCGTTGCCACTTGTCTCAGATGACCTTATTATTTTGCTTTTCTATTACACTATATTGTTCTTTGCTCTGTTCATGACTTTTACATCAACTCAGCTCTTCTCTTTTTTTTCTCTTGTATTTACACACACCTCGTTGCTCTCAACTCTTAGTTTCTGCATTGCAATTTTCCTTTTCTGTTTTCCATCTTTACTGCCACCACTTCTCTGTGACCCCCGGATGTTTTTCATTTTTCCTCTTTCTACTCCAATTTGTCTCTTTATTCATTTCATACGCTAGATTCAGTTGTGATTTTAAATTTCAAAGTCGTTTTTGAAGTCGAGTCCCTGTCATCCTCATTTTAACCTCCAACATCACCATCTTGACCATAACTGCCTCTTAAAACTGAAAAAGAAACCTGAGGTATAAGATACCGGATACGAACAGTCTAGAACGAGTGGGAAACAATAAACTTGAACTAAACAAACTGAAACCAGCGGATAAATGGATCATTTCAGGATTTTGGCAGCTTTACTGCTTTAAGGTTCATAATTATGCAACTACAATAACTACACCCCCAATTTACGCGTCATTTGCCTGTTGGTTGAATGAGAGACTAGAAATTTGACGTTAATCTTTTTCCTGGATACATCAGCAAAAAGTAGCCTCTCTTTACAGACCAGCTCAAATTCATCAAGTTGCACCTCTGTGGTGTGTGGAGTTAATTAATTACATTTCTTGTAAGACTGCAACAACACGTCATGACCCTGGCAATGATGCAGGCCAGAGCACAGCCAATATCGATAATTAGCCCCAACAGGTGACAGAGAAAAATGGAGTCAGATAAGAAGAAAAAAAAAAAAACCTGAAGTACAAGACACGGACATAACTCCAGGCTGTGATGTGCAAACAGAACCAATTTATAGCAGAAAGCAATTTGTATCACTCTTGACTAGCGCCAGTTGTTCGCGAAACAAGGAGCAGAGACACCCTAATTTATCACTTCACCACTCGCTTCCTCCCAGTGTCGACACGATATCTCACCTTGCCCTTATTTGTATTATGCAAGTGAGAAGTCAGGCTGAAATTTTGGATTATGTGAACCAAAAATAAACGAAAAACCTATATTCATATTTCTTAAATATGCATAAATCCTGAACATTATTTTCAACCTATTGTGATTCTTGACAGTAAATTTCATCTCCGCATTTTCTTGTTGAAACCATTACTTTTCCTGATTTAAAGAGATTATTGTCACTGCTTTGTCTCAATAAAAAGGAAAAAGGAAAAAGGTATTTTCTTAATGATCACATTGGTGTTTAGCATATGTAGTTGTCTAAGTGTTCGTTGTGAGGTCTCTCTTTGCTGTTACTCAATTTCCACACACATACATTTTCTTGTTAACACTCCAGTCTGAAAGTCGCCTAAAGATAGACAGCTACATTTAACATTCTTTTAAAATACAGCTAGGTGAAAGGCAGGCCACCACTATGGGTGCGGCTACCCTTGAGATGGAGGAGCGAGATGAGGAAATAAACACTTAACCCCTGCTGACATTTCATGTTGCAACAATGTGGGCCTTTCAGATTAAGATAATGCTAAAGATGATGTGTCTGTAGTGGCTGTACACTCTAGGGATGCACTGATATATCGGCTCATTGTCAGTATCTGCAGATATTGACGTAAACTGGGGTTCAGTGTTCGATAATCTGTTAATTTTGCACTGGCTACATTTGATGTCCGAAATACTGACTGCCACTTTAAAGACCCTTTGAGTTAAAATTAATTTTTGACTTTGTTAATGTCCATATGGTGTTTATACGTAATACGACACACATTTAATTTTTTACACAGAGGATTTTTTTCATGTCATTGACACCTTGTAATCAGAAATATCCATATCAGCCCAGAATGGCATCCTTAGCAGACACATATTCACAATTCCGTTAATGCCTGAAACCCTGGGGAGTTGTTATAACTGTCTCATAGGCCACAACCGAGGAGGGAGATGCACATAGTAACCAAGTTTTAAAGTGATATTTATTAAAGTGAACAATAAGTAACACAACGGCAGTGATGAGGTGTGAACATTTGAGTCAGAGATGTGTGCAGGTGTATGGATGCAGTGGTCAGTATGTGCTGCATGCTGTAAATGCACAATATAAAAGAAAGTAGAGAGAACTAAACAGAAGTGCACCCACTGTGGCGTTTGAGCAGGGGCTTAAGTAACTGGGAATACTGGCCATGTGCTCCCAATTGGTGAGCACTTTCCCTGATTCCACCCAGCATAGGACTCGCAGAGACAAAACACAGGCACGCAGTATACAGGGCCAAGCCGGAGAAGGCTGTGCGGCTGTCACAAAGTACAATTTGTTCATCACTACATACAGCTGCACACATTTTTCAGTTGATAAAAACTTGGTGGTGCCATGCTGACATTTAGCCCAAGTGCATTCGTGTGAACCAAACATCTCAGGCACTACATTTGCTAAGGCGTTTGCACAACTCTGAATTTTTGTAATGTGGTGTGTGATTTTCATTTTTTGTATTGTGTGTCAACATCTGTGTCAACATCACAGTGCCTGTGATCATCTTTTGTATATACTGTGAATATATACTAGGTAATTGTTTTCAGCATTAAAAAGCTGGAAGGGAGCACGCGCAGCTTCATTGGGTTTATTATTCCTTTCTGATAAACACAGGTTCACTTGTACTTTGTATAAATCATAGAAAACACAAAAAACACAAAGTGTTTTTGTTTAAAGATTTACTTAGTGGTTCCCAACCCTTTATAGTTGATCCCTTACAAAATATCTATTCTCTGGTTGGGGCCTTTCATCACATTTCCAACCTGCCTTTAAACTGTTCAGATGTTTCCACTTAAAACTGTTTGAGCACAAAGAAAAATAAAGAAAAAATACATAAACAGAATAGTAGCTTATTTTTTGTTTCTTCTTTCCCATCCTGTTTCACAACCTCACAGATTTGTCTTGTAACCGTTTATAGGGTCTGTCTCCTTGGTTGGAAACCAACCAGTTACATTTTACAACTCAAAACAGGTTATGTAAACTAGCTCCAACTTGACCAGCTACAACAAGAAAACACATACTAATGCATCAGAATCATCAATCCACACAGACTTGCATCCTGCGTGGGTCTCAGTATGTACAGTATGTCACCAACAGCAGCATGGCTGAGACAGAAACAAGTAAACTATTTAAATACGTAGTCTGGAGAGAGAAGTCTGGCTATGTTGACAGCTGTGGCTATAAGCATTAAAAGAGACATCACTTTTATGACTACAGGTGTGTCGGCTTTTCATGTTGATTCATTGACATACAGTATGTAATTCATGACATAAACAACTGTCTCTTGTCATTAACCTCTATACACCTTTTTAAATAAGTATGGTTCCATCGTGATCCGATGGAAGTGGATGGACTTTGTTCCTAAATTAATGTTGATACTCAAAATTTCGTCACTTACAATTATCCTAATACTTGTGGCCTGTGGACTTTTTTTTTGACAAAGTGGGAAAGTGCTTCACTGAGAACAGAATTATGCGAAACAAGAATCGATTTGTGAGCTGGTGGACTCAACCCTAACTGACGTCAAGTCACAGCCCATTTGCCATTGTGTGTCCAGTGTTGACGAGCCCTAAACAAGAACCACAACGAGTAAAATCATCAAATTGCTCTATTTCATACTGTACTCATTTTAGGACCTCTCTCTTGCAGACTTATCTGCTGCCCTATCACAGCCTAATAACGACTGTAAATTTGCACATATCAGATGGCGGGCATTCATCTGGAAAATTACTGTCTTAATCCATATTTCATCAACTGGATTGAAGATATTAATAGTAGATATTCTTATTAAGCCTTAAAGCTCATCAAGACTCCTGATGTATAATGTGAGACTTGATCTATGTATCACAGATCCGGATAATCCAAGGAAAGCATTCTCTGTAATTTATTTCAACATGTTCCCTTTCGTCTGTGTTTTTACTGTAACTATGTTCAGATGGTGTGTACTGTTTTTATGTATTCACTGTTCACTTGCACCAGGACACATAAATAAAGCTATTAGGATGTGGAAACCTAATGAAACACACAACTGCAACATGAGTGCGGTAAGCACAGATAGTTCTCAGATAGACGCCTAAAGGTAATGTAGTCCTGCATCCAAGAACGCAAGGCCTGTTCCAGTCAGGCTGAAACTGATACAGTGAGGAGAGTGACTTCATAGCTGAACTGCTGCAGGAGTTTTTGCTTAATTCATGTGATGTGCTTCTGCTAAAAAATGATCCCATACTTTAATATCAGTTGGATAAATTTTCATCCTACAAGATTTTCTTTAGCGCGTGAAGACAATTGCAACTAAATCACAGCCATATTGAGCACTGAAACAGCGAGTCATGGGGCTGGGGGTTAAATTACTCTAAAACACAGATAACAAATGTAACATTTCCAAATATGATGAAACGGGGAAAACAGAGGACCGGAAAATATGTAGCGAAATACAGGGCACAGTAACTCTGCTGTCCGGTAGTGTCCAATAACCTTACTCCCCCCACCACCACATTACTTTACTATTCTTCGACCATCCCCTCAGCTCTGTCCTGGGCTTATCTACTGTCACACCTCTCGCCCATATTGAGCACTTATCTCTTTCGGCAATGTTCGTCATGCATCCCTCGCCCTCTCAAAGATAGCACATTACACGGCACGATTCTCCTGTTAAGTGGAGGCCTCAAACATGGATGATTCTTGCAGGTGGCCATCTTCGAACAGAGGCGTTCTGCCCTGGACAAGCCATTCGATCCTATCCACTGCTGCATTTATGCTGGTTTGTTTGTGAAATCATGTGCCATCGATCACCTCTCTGTTAGGACTTAGGCTGATATGGCAGCATGGTGACTTAGTAGCAGTTCAAGCAAGGCAGGAGGTGTGTCACCAACAACAAGAACAAAGCCAGAGACTTTACTGACTCGATGCTGTTGACAAGAAACCAAAAACTTTAGTGCTACTAAACTTCAAAGAAAAGGGAATGTTATGTTATGCTATGTAACTGTAAGAAGAGACCTATTTTTCTCTTTAGATGATTTTATTTAATAGTGAATCTTGTGCCCATTTTCAGCCAACGTTGAGTAAAGGCAAAACCAAAGATGAAAGTACCCAGAACTAATTTAGCTGTGAGAAAGTTGAAGTACTGTTTTAATTTTATTTTATTTTCAAGTTTAATTGAACATACTCTTATTAGGAAGGTGTCTTCCTGGAAAGGATTTTGCTATGACTCACTTAAAGGAGGTGCTATAACAACCAACAACAACCAACCAACAGAATAGTACCTGTCTGCAAGCTTCAGCTGGTTGATTTTCATATAACCCTACTAAAACAGTAATTGTTAATTGTGGCTTGAGAGAGCCAACATGCAGCCAGTAAGCAAGAACCCAAAATATAGATGAACTGCTCAATGTTGTGACATTGCACACACAACACGGCTGTACTACTTTAACTGACTTGTCATCATCCAAGGGTTGGTGCACCTTATGCCCTATAATCTTATGCTACACACTTGTGCAAAGGCACATTTTGATCTGCTCCCTTCACCCTGTTAAAGTCACTGCATTATGTTTTCAATACAAATCAACTCTTGTAACCATTTCAAATTAAAAGCCCTTTAGTGTCTCAATCAACACAAATCTTAACTTTGCGTGTGTTTAAGGGAAAGTTGTTTAAGGAAAATGTGAAAAAGACAACTTGCTAGGTTCAATGAATAGAAGAAAAATTAAAATGAATGGTTTGTTTGAGAAAGGAAAATACCATGTTTCACAGTTGTTCTGGTGGACTGCGGTGAAGACTATTTCGCATTCATGAGCTCCTTGTATGTTCCACTTGAGAGCGGCTGACTTACTCGTGACTCCTATTGGCAGAAGTCGTTAATCCAGTGTGTTGTACTGTTCAATAAAACAGTTTGAACATTTTTTTTTACCTTCCCAAACCTACCACTTTCCTCAATGTGGTGCTTAATTGGTCACTCTCTGACAAAAGCAGAAAACTACCCTTACAAGGGAGAATTTGAGCTTCGCAAGCACACTCGAGATTAAATGCAAGTGGAAAAGCATCCTCGTGACCAATTCCACATCCCTGATACACTGACACTGAAACTGACTTTTAAAAATTTTTGACCCTTTTTTTGGTCCCTTTGATCACTGATGCAGTCGAAGTCAGGCAATTGGCTTTTAGGTCAGTCTGGTCTTTTTTTCCTCTCTAAATGCTGATTTGAAGAAACATAAACTCTTGACTTTGCAAAGGTGACCCATCCTTCTCTCAATCTAGATGTTATTATAGTAAATTATTAGGCTTTATTAGTTAAACATAGAATAAAACCTTCAGTTGTCAGGACTTTTCTTTCATCCTGGTCTGAGTTTAGTTTAAATAACGCATTATTTGGTAAGGTAAGTGATCAGGAGTGTGGTTGTAGAGCAAAGCCCTCTTTTTCTGAAAAACATCTTTAAGGATTAGACCATCTCAGTCAAATTTATAACTCCATGGACTAAGATCTTTGAAGTCTGTAAATGATATTGCAAAATTAAGTCCAATGTTGTAGGGATTAATTTTGCAAATGATTCTATGTTAAAAACAATGGACATGTCTTGCAGTAAATAATTGCAAACAATCAGAGGCAATAATCCTCTTACAAATGTCAAAACATGCTCCCACACACTGTTCAACTACATATTGTAATTAATTACAACTGTTAACAGCTTCCACTATCATTATCATATACATTTTAACAACAAAGTTGAAGCTAAATCCTAAAGCTGTCATGAAATATTTGTTTAAAATAACTGAACAAAATCTGTCAAGTGTCAAACAATGTAATTATATTTTTGAAATTGAATGATAATGTGAGGCCAAACACAAAACTTAACAAATCTAACTGACTAAATTCTCTTTTTCCCCCAGATCAAGACGTTTGTTATTTATTTCACAGTTAAAGTGCTGAATCTTTTTTTTGAATGCTATATGTTTTTCCATCCAAAACGTTGAACAAAAAAAAAAGCATAGAAACTCAAACAAATGAAATCCTCCGAGTGACAGAATGTTGTGTCTTAGTTGTGTCAGATTGCCGGTGTGATCATTTAATAATTTACTCTAGAAAAGACTTGAGGCTGGAAGCTGTGCATTGTAGACACGCCTGAAAAAAATAATAACAACTCATCAAACATTTTGAATAGTGACTCGCAAATGTTGTGAGACACAACTTAAAAATTAGCATAAAGGACAAAGAATAGGTTTCTCTGCAGCTGTGTACAACCACAGAAGACTGTTTCCTGGCTAAATGATGGACTGACACAGTTTGTGCTAAAACATGTTTATATGCATGCTATGTTGGTAGAGGAGTGCTGAGGGAATGTTCTGTGCTCAGAATCTGTAGTTTCACATCCAATAATGCGATGGTGACACCAGCATCACTGAAGACATGTGACATGTTAGAAGGATTGTAATTCCATGGTTCTGATTGGATGACTTAAATTCTGGAGCAGCAAAAAAAAAAAAAATCACATAAAAAGTAGCAATTCCTTTGAGGGATATAGGCTAGTATATTTAGGCAATACCAGAAAATTGCTGCAACTGCATGCTTTATATAATATAGGCCCTGTCTTTTAGAGGAAAAAAAAGACTCACCTTCCCATTAAGCCAACAGCTGGACTGACTGATAGTGAACAAAAGTCCATTTAACAGTGACTACAGCCTGTGCAAAAGAGCGAGCGTGTAACAGTTGACCGCATGTTCATCACAGCCCCGTGCAAATTCTCCCCTGTGATCATGCTTCTCCTCATGTTTTTTCCTTGTGAGGATGGTTTTCATCTTGCAGCAGCTGCTGCGTACACTCTCATTGTGTGTCTGTGTGTGTCGTTTTCAAGTGTGAAAGTTTCGAGACTGCTGTACATCAATCTCCCCTATTGCGGTTACGGAAAATGAAGTGTGAAAGTGAAATTGAAAGGGAAAGATAGAAGACTCCCCTCCCTATGTGAACATAGTCAATCTAAGGAACTATACACATTATAATCATCAATATTTTCTGGTGATTATACACAAATAAAAGCAGTCTACCTAAGAAATACACAGTATGAGAAGACCTCACACCTAGACCGAACTTTGAAGTCGAATAATCTGAAAATAAAGCATTGAAATGAAATGTGATATTACAGACAAAAACAACCCTGTGCAGTAGTATTTATCTGATAGAACCTCTGTGAGGATAGAAAGGAATATATCAGGGTAGTACACTCATTCAGGAAGATAAGGAAGTGATGACACTCGTCGGGTAATAAAGGATAAAGAGAAGTAAATTGGAAAAGGGAGAGGGAGGATACTGTAGATCAAAATATCTTGGATGGTTTTTCCTGGAGATACTGCTCTATGGATTCCTTGGATTGTAATAGATAAGCCTGCAATCAAGTGGCATCACATTTGATAACACATTCGCTACTGGTTTTCAGCTTTTTATTTTTTAAATAGTTATACCTTTTGTTTCACTGCTACCTCAATCCTGTGATGTTTAAAGAAAAACCTGCAGCCCTCTCACTGAGCATTTCCACTGGACCAGTTGAAGGGTAAATGACTTGATCAAGGGCACTCCAGTTTTTTGTATGGAGAAAATAAAGCATTACTCGGGCAGTTATTCACATTACTCAGCAGTTCTGTGGTTTTTATATACTGAAAACCCTTCTTTCCCTTCCTTAACCTTTAGATTACTATCATCTCCTCACGTAGCATAAATGAAAGGATGTTCTGAAAAACATAAATGGCGCTGTTCTCACAAGCCCTTAACAGTTACAAATTATAATGGAGTGCACCAGAAAAGTTTAGAAGACACATCACATAGCCCGATGTGTTGAGTAAGGAATTGCTTTAATTTCAAAGGCAATAAAAGTGAAAAGTTTGGCCTGGTCCTTAAAGTAGTTTTCCAAAAGGGTTCCTTTGCAAAGTTTCATCTCTTGTTTTCCTCTGGAGGTAATAGACCTGTCGCTGCAGTAATAATGATGAATCTCCTCCGTCTACCTAGTGGAGGATGGGCGGACAGAGGTCGAGTGTTCTTGCGAGGCCCCAAAATATGGATGCTAGTGGCTGCTGTGCAGTGGAAATGGGTTTAAATCAGAGTGGAGAGAACAGTACGATTATGACCACAGCGCCGAGTTATAAATCACACCTGCCTCTGGAAACAGACTGTCACAGTTTAGCATGAAACATAAACAACTCAGGGCCACACGCTAAAAATAAGCAAGAACTTTGTCGAAAAAATGTTGAAAAAATGACTGAATGAATGAATAAACGACAAATGTTCATTTACAAATAGATCACATTCAAGTTCAAAGCTGCACTTAAAACACTTCCTCTCACCGGTCACACCTCCTGCCTTCCCCATGCCAACAGCACAGCACTTAATTACACCTCCACCATTTTAATAGCTTCTGGATAATGTATTTGAGAGTGCAATCATTCCTTCTCGACAACATCACAATTCATTTAGGCTTTTTATTAAAGCTCAAGAATTTATCTTCCTTTGGGAAGTGCTGGAGATGGGGCAGGGTGTGTGTGTGCGTGTGTATGTGTGTGTGGGGGGGTGGGGGCTATAATAATCAGATTTCAGATCTATAACAAATGCACAGCTGTGTCTCATACTCAACCCGCAGTCCAATGCCTGTTTTTCACGTGGCTTCCATTGTAAATCCATGCCTTCCCTTGCTGCAGTGAAGTGTCACTGAGTTGGCGGTTTATGCTTTGGAAAAAGCAAACGATCGATCCTTCGGAGCCGCATTGCATCTGATTTTAGACATAAAGCATTTAGAGAAAACGACGGACACCACAGTTGAGCAGAAAAATGGTTTAGTGTGTTTTGTTCTACCTCACAGCCTTTTCTGAATATAGAACATACTACAGGACATTTTTCTCATCATGGCAGTGAAAGACAAAAAAAAAAAAAAATTTATTTTCTACATTCAGATATTCTTTTAGATATTGTTTTTCTATTTTATTACTGGTATTGACAAAATATTAGGTTTCACATCTTATGTACTGTAATTGTGAATGGAAAAATTCCTTCTTATTAACAAATGCTGCTGCACTTTAAAGCATTCCAGAATCAACAGTCAAGCTTCAGGCGAAAATGAACTTTGAAAAATATATAGATAAATGCCTGTAAAGAAGTCCATGAATAAAACGAAACAGCTTCCATTCTCTGGATACGGAGTCTTCGGTTTGTAAAACGGATGTCCTTTTACACCCAAATGTCTCCTCACATATTTTTTTTTTTTCCAAAAACACGAGCATTGCATACAGAATGTAGAGTTATACATCTTATGTTGCTTATCATTTCTATACCTCTCAAAACGGTCACAGAGCAGTGTTGAAAACAGTCTGTATTATGAAGTGAAATCAGTGTGGTCAGCAGGTTCAATTACTTTTTTTCCCCCAAAAACAACAGTTAGGCTGAGGAAAAGGCCAGAATTTAATTTTGTCACCACCACATGATCAAGGTTATGAATAGTGGTACTAAATGTGAAACAGAAGTTTCCTGTATTCCAGTCCGACCTCACCACTCCTTTTGCACCCCAAATTATTACCTCCATCTGACTTCATCTTTGGTGCGGTCATAACTACTTAGGTTGTTAGAAGGGGTTTGTCAGTTGAACATTTATCATTATGGAACTCTTACTGAATTACTTTCGCTCTTGTTGTTCCTTGGTAAGAGGAGCCATATTTTGATTCTTCCTTCCATTTTGAATTTACATCACCTCTTAAATTCAAAAATCAGCTTGTTCACCGTCTCATCGTGGCCTCTTGGACTCTCTCAGCCAGGCTCACCTCTGTACTCTGACTCTTTTGCTCCGTTAAACACTACTGTAATGCGCTGACCTGGAACGGATGCAGTCGACCTACAGTATATATAGTAGGCTGTGAGTGAGCAGCTTCCATCTGCTACAGCAATGTGATACTTTCGGGTACTGCCCTGCCACTGGTGTTGCTTTTACTAGGCTTCACACTTTGGACACTGAACTGCAGTTCAACTCCCCAAATTAGCTTTCTGGCCATCTTCAGGGCTGATGCTGAATGGCCTTGGGGCAAGACCTTTCTGGCAAGCAGTGAAATGTCTGGTCTGGTTTCGTTTTAGTGGTTCTCTGTCAGTGTACAGCAAAGTCCTGTATGTGTTGATTGTGATACCATCTGGCAGAAACCCCAGGCCATGGTGTCATGAGAGGTCTCCAGCACTGACCTTTACAATCAAGTCATCTCAATGAAGAAGTCTGGCCTTAGAATGAATCCTAAAGAATTTGGCACATTCAGTTCCCAGGAAAGGAAATAACAATGCAGGGCAGCTGTTACTAAAACAAGTGCTACAGTCAGTTGAGTCATTTAGGGTCAGGCGCTGAGGGCAGCTGAGTGATCATTAATATTACCTTGTGAAACTTTCAGATATTCTGTTGCTAGCCTTAGGTCAGTGAACGTGACGATTTGCTTTCTTGGGCTACAACAATTGAAACCATTCAAATAAAAGAAAAAGTGAAAATATTTACAAAGGACCCTTCAGAGACAACACATTCCCATCGGTGAGGGACATTTATCTAAACAGTTTGGCTTCAGTAGAAGAGATATGAGATTCAATCCCTAAAACACCTATCAAGTAAAATACCTTAACATCGAAACATTGGGTGAATTTGGACTTCGGACCAAAGCTTCGTCAAGTCCACGCTCAACGCTGTGGCAGGCGCGCTGGGAATTTTGCAGTGCTGCATAGTGAGCACGGCGAACACTGAAGTGTGAACGAGCTCAGTGATAGGATATCTGTGTTTTTGGTGGATAATTGGGCTCCAGGGTTACAGACGGACGTAAAGGGAAGATTAAAGGTGCAGGTTGTCAGAAGACTCAGAGGGGCAAAAGACAAGTGAGAAACATCAGACAAAGACATGTCATATTGTGATTCATTGATCTTTGTCTCTAAGAGTTTCAGAGCATGTCTTGGTTGTGTGTAGTAAGGAGTGTGTTTTTGAGTCCAGAATGTTTAGACCTTAGTTTAAAGTTTGAAGAAGTTGCTGTCGGAGCAGAAATTAGTTGATTTGTTTGCTGAGTGTCAGGTTGCTGTTGCACTTGAAATTTATGACATCAATATTTCTTTCGCGCTCAAGGGTTATCGCAATGAAATCCCACTGATGTAATAAATAGAAACAGACAGACAGATGCATCCAATCACACAGGAAAAGCTGCAATCATTAACAGGAGCACCTTAGGTCTAACATTAGTAACCCCAAGACTGTAACTGCTGAGGCCCACATTACACATGCAGCCACAAAACTTTACACTTTTGCAATTCTCTCTCAAGATCCACTCACCTGTCTTCCAGCAGCACCTGTATTGTCATTCTGCGCATTCATCGTGATTGTGATCGTGCATTTTCGCCTCCCAACCTCCTGTTGTTTGTGCCTGTGAGAATGTGTGTGCAGCATAGGTAGATGAGTGGGGGGAGTAAAAAAAGGCTAAGCATGTTTACAGATTTCCTCTGGACTCGTTTAAAATGGAATTTCACCTCCAATGTAATCTCCTTCTAATACTGCTACGGTGGCAGCCCGCCCACATGATCTTGCAGACCTGCAGTGCCCATATGGCCCAAAGGGAATGCTCATTGTTTTATTACAGATGAGACAATCTGGGCTTCTATCTCCGGCTTGTGTAATGCCCTATCCTTGGGTGATTTTATTATGGGAGGTTACCCCTATTTCTTCAAACATGCCACAATGTTGCAGTTCCAACACAGACTGGAAGGAATAGTTAATGAATATTGGTCATTAATATTGTATATTAAAGCATACCATTGAGCCATCTATGCTACAGTACTCTAGAGGAAGAAAATTCAACGGTTGACCAAACCATGTAATGCGTGACAATCCATGTATTACATCTTGAGGTGGGCAAGCATCAAACTACAATTTCCATCTGGTTATTTTATCACTGTGAGGCATTAGGTCTGTCATCCCATTGGCCACTACATGCATTGGCAGGTCTCCAAACATGATATTCTGGCAGTATCTTGCTCGAAGGGATCCTGTTCGCTGCCTGGCAGGTTTGGTCTTTTCACCCCTCCTGAGGCTTGACTGACAAGACCAGCTCACCTCCAACCAGAGGTGACTGAAGTGAGAGGCTTGCAAGAGGAAGAAGACAGTGAGGACAGGAGGAGCAGAGGGGAGGCTGTTCAGTATGCCGCTCGGGTTTTCACTTGGTGCAGGGAGGGGCCTCTTTGGGATGACAGAGTGTCTGGCCAATCTGGCGGGAAAGCCAGCTGAAAAGTGGGGTTGGGATGGTTGCTGTGGGAGGATGCTCGTGATGGATGGAGGTTGTTAGACGCAGTAATTGCGTTCAGGTAATTGACCCCGCTCCCTCCCCCTTTTCTTGTTCCCTACCGTTGAGCCAAGTACTCCATTGCTCTTTCACTGGTGTTCCGCAGACTAAAGAAAACATTGGCAATGAAATGAGTGCTGGCTGTGCACCGTTTATCCATTTTCACTGGATAGCTCATTGGTAGCTGCCACTCATCTTACTTCAAGTGAAACAAATGCCTCATGTATTTTTAGATTTCAAACACTTAGAACTTAAAATAAATGCAACAGTTAAAAGAGCTTCAATGATATCTGTGCCAGTATAATGAAAAAAAAAAAAAATACAGGAGAATGTTGAAACATCAGAGTGTCACACACTACCTACAAAATAAAGAAAACAAGATTATTTTTGTATCTTAATGCCAACATTCTGTTTACCAGAAACTTAAACATTCCATCTGTGTCATCCCACACAGTTCTTGCTGTCCCAGCAACCCATTAGGTGTCTTCCATGGTTCTTGCAGGCCTTTTGATGTTGCTTAGCTCACCAGTGCATTTGTTCTTTTTAAGGTTTTGCTATGTCTCCGATAGATTTATTTATCTAGTTATTTATTTTCAGCTTAATGACAGCCTCCTTTACTTGTATTGATATCTCCTTGGACTTCATATTGATAGCGCCAGTCAAAGAGCTGCCAAATGCCAATTCAACACCTGAAATCAACTCCAGATTTTACATCTGCTTCATTTGTCTGAAAGATAGGAGGGAACACACCTGGCCATTAAACTGCCTCTCAGTCAAAGTTCCAAATACGTTTGAGCTCCTGAAAATGGATGTTCCTAAACAGTAAACGCTGCATTTCTGTGAAACCATTTAGATTAAAGCTGAAAGTCTGCACTTTGATATGCTTGATCCGTTTACTTTAAATCCATTGTGCTGGTGTATAGAGGCAAAATAAAAAAAAATAAAACACCTGCGTCATTGTCACCTCTGGACCTAACTGTATTACACAGTAAGATGAAATGAAGTGACCATCAAAGTATCAGTATAAACTGTGGATCCATTTCCTCTAGATGTTGGTGTAATTGAAAATCCACAATTGTTGAAAACCGTGTGCTTAAGATGGGTTTCACATTTTTCACATTTACAAACCCTTGTATTTACAAAGAACCACACATCAACCATTTTTTCCTGGCATCTAACTAGTCAAAGCCACCATAAAGCCAAAGGCCCAGCGACAGTGGAGCTGTGTCTAAAACGGGGAAGGACTGTCACCGCACGATATTGAGGAGGTGATGATGTACTTTCCTCTTCATGCATCAGCAGATTATGGCGGCATTCATCACTTCTCCCGGACGCTGTGCTAATAATCAGCTGGGTATATCTCACTCTACAACTTGTGATTTATAACGAGCTGTGCTGTGGGCTGACAAGTTTTTAAATGCAGCTGCGTAATGTAAATCTTAACCCTGCTGAGTGTCACGTTGACAGGTTCATACTGATATGTGTGGAACGAGACTCTTCCACCTCCATCAGCAACAACCATTTGTTTGTGAAGTAATAATTGAAGTAAGCTTGGCCATTATTGTGGATTGCGTGGGGTTTTTTTAAATGCAAAGTTCAGTGTAGAACGTCAATATAGAATTGTATTCAATTAGAATGCAACTAATAACTAATAATATACATAACATTAATAATACTAAATAATCATAGATGTTATATCAGAAAACATACTTCACACACAGTAAATAAAACTCCATGTGCCGCACATTTCAGGATTGTAATCTTTGAACCGTGACCGGCATGCTGAGGTTTGCTGCTTGTCTATGCACAACTCAACCACTTAAAATCTTCAGGTCAACCAAGGTTGATTCCAGTTGATGTCATTATGTTGATGCTAAACATGTCACTCATAAGATTTTATTTTTTTTATTTTTTTTACAGTCACTTTTATGACCTCCCCTTCAATTTCACCTTTCAGGACCTGGCAGTTAAGAGGGCCAATATCACCCTGCTAACACAGACCATAAATTGCCCTTCCCCAAAATTCCAGGTCATGTGTCTGCTGGAGGTGGAGCTTGGTGACAATGATTGTTGAACTCTTGTCTTGCTAGACCTTGCTCGCACTAATTCAAAGTTTGTTCAGTAAGAGGGTGGAAGATGTTTGTGACCTCTTGCAGTTTTCATTGACCTGCGGATAAAAGAGCAGTTAGGGGGCTGTAGGTGACACTTTCATGAGAGGTCTCTGATTTGCCTAAAATCAGAGAAAAACACAATCTTATATTCTCAGTATTTCATTAAATTGCCTGTTCATAGTAAGAATTTTGGCAGTCGACATAAAGAAGAACTGCGTGATGGGCCTGTAGGGCATTGACAAACAGCACTCAGTTTTCTCAGTGTGTGTGAAGCCACGTCTCAAGGGCTCTCTTATGGTGTCACACATATACAATTATAGCTGTATTATTGCCTGTACAGTGGCCTCTTACACCCCTGGATTAATCCAAAAAATGGAGCTGCACTGGATTTGTGAATGACAAATGTCCCATTTGCTGTCTTCACCAATTGAATTGACCTTATAAGAGAATGGCCAGATAAAAATATCCCTCAGTTGAATTGAAATGTGATTAACATCAAATCAGGGGAAAGTTGGCATTAATCAAAGGCAAATAAATCAGGACTCTGCAAGGTCAGCGATTGTCAAATTTGTCATCTTAGCTCCATCCTGTAATGATCTGACATTGGATCCCACATATTGCTATATTTCCTCCCTCCATTTTCCCCGGCAATTGGTTCAGCTCTTCACCTCTAAATGAGGTCACATTAAGACGCCACTACAGATTTTCAATGGCAAAATGAAATTTAGTGAAAACCACTAGAGAAAACATTCAGCAGATCTTTATAACAAGCTTTTTATTTCACATTCCCAACCCTGCCTGGAACATAATCTCTGCCCCTGCTGCACATTTTTACACTATCCAGGGTGTATTAAATAGAAATCAGGGCTTGGTTGCAGTTCCTGTAATGATCATTTGGGCCAGCTAATATGTGACAGTTTATCCTGGCAGGCTGCCACAATGGACTTCCTTTCATCTGACATTGCCGTGACTCCATTAGCCAAAGTGTTGGAAGTAAATGATGGTAGGCAGCGCTTGGCAGTGTCAGAGCCCATTCCGATCAGCTGGCCTTTATTGATTCAATCACAGAGTAGAGGATGAAACAAGGAACAGGCTCCTCAGGTGTATTTTAGCCATCAAAGCCACACTCTCCACAGGTAAATACCACGGAATTTAAAATATATATGATCGTCCCTTTTTTACATATATATTTCATTTTGCAAGCACCTTAAACGCATCTTACCTTTATGCCCCACTGGATAAAATTATTTTGCTCCAGTAAATTATTGCAAAGTCGTTTTCTGATCCAGTAGTAAAAAAAACAGGAAGTTACAGAAGGAGATGGTATAATAGAGTGGAGTAGAGAGCCCCTCACAGTTCTCCTATGAAAAACAAGAAACCTCAGGAAGAACCACAGGGAACCCTCTTCCTAGGACAGATAAACATGCAATCGGTGTCTCTTGTACAGAAAAAAGATGTAACTTGCTTATGTACTTGTATACACACACAGAGAGATGTGCACAAGAAATTGCTGCTTACTTCTCTTTATCAGTGGTGATTGGCTGTATAATTGGTCTTTGCTCCTAACTGCAGCAGAGGTGCAACAGCAAATTAACTGGGAGAAATAAATATGGCTATATTATTATTTGATGAGCTTAAATTGAACAGCATTTAACTAACCATTAACCACAGTTAAAGAGCTCCAGTCGCCACATAAACATCTCAGCGTTTCGTCTGACATTACTAGCATCTTAGAGGCAATGACAGTGTTGCACTGATATGTTGGGAACTTAAGGGCTGATCAGATGGAGAACAGTATTAAGTAGTGAGAGACCACTTTCTCCTATTGTTTTTAGCTGCTGATGTCCCCTCCAAACACCCTGAGTTGAGAAAACTCTCAGTTCAGAGCAGAAAAGTGTCTATTGTTTTGTAATTTTCTATCCTGTAGAACTGGCAGAATTGAGCAATGAAGCATCTGTGGTGGTGACCACAATGTTTACAGTTGTTTGGAACTAACAGCAGTACTACTGCTACTGCTGGCTATTTATGGCTACCTGGAGCGATATGAGTTAACTAACTGTAATCACCATGATCGGAACAAGAAACAGCAGGTTGGGAGGCATATTAGTGTGGCCCTTGGGAAATTGTAAAAACGCATGAATGCACTTTTCATTTTTGTGTTCACCAAAAAAACAAAAAACAAAAAACACCTGTGTAAAAGGCAGTAGGGTACGCTTACTTGGCAGGTCAGGCCCAAACACAATCTTATGCCCTCAGTAACAAAAAATATACATGGCCTAGCATGCAGGCAGTTTATCAGGCAGTAGCAACGTCTTTCACGTGCCCCGCTTGTTGCAAAAATTGGCATAGAATGACACAAGTGTTTGTTTGTGTTTTCGGGGTGAATAAGAGCGCAGTCACCACAGAGAGCAGCATCACGCATTCTTTTGTGACACATGCTAAACAGAATTGTATTTATGTAACGCCTTTCCATTCTATTTTTACATCTCAAAGTGGTTTACCTTCGCCACATTCACCCATTCACTTCTTGTGGGAGTTAGGAAACCATTCACATACATTCACTTGGGATTTATTGTCTTGCTCCAAAAGTGCTCGGAAGACTTGCTGACTGCAGGGGTCAAGAATCGAACTGCTTCCCTCTGAGCCACAGCCTTATGTTCAAACACCAGGCTCAAATCACTGTCCTCCAGTGTTCCATCCCTGTGCCACTGTTGAATGTATTCATAGTCATGAATAGGACCAGAATGCGGAGGGCAAATGTTACAGTAACCTGTTTATTTTCAGGCGCAGACCTTATCCTGTTTATCCTATTGGGGCTGTAGGTGGTTTTCTAATGTTTTGGAACACAGAAACTTTGCTCTCTCTTTGAATTCCTGTTTTCTTGAACTCTCCGTTTGCCTATTCTCTCAAGCCTTGTGAAAGCCTTCTTCCTGCCTGTCTTACACACCAGGGGATCATGTTTTAAGAGTATAAGAAAGTAGAGGAATTGGCTTTCTGTCTGAATGGGACTGAAGTGGCAAAATGCTTAAAAAAGATCTGTCCTAGAAACATTCTTTTCTCTTTGGAACTCATCAGCAACCTTACGATCTCCACCGCCACCTAACTTGTCACAGATAAATAAAGTTTTTCTCTTTTTGTGCCAGGGGCAATAATGTTCTCTCTTACTTCCTTTACAGTCAAGTATCATGATGAAGTACCCATTGGCAATTCTATGAATACCTCCGTTCACTCGCATCATAGGTTTCAGAGCATAAGAGACTCTGCTAAAGACTTAAAATGAATATTTCTGGAGTGGGTTTGCTTGGGGACAAGTGCTGCAAATAGCCTTCACAGACGCCGACTTTATCTAAAGACGGAATATTATCTTCAATGACAGTATGTGTGTTCACAGCCAGCAGCCATTTCTATCTCTGCATTTAGCTGAAAATAAATGTATACCATAAGCTCTGAAGGCTCTTACTCAGATGGCAGCTTGCACCAACACATTTTCACCTCAGCTCATCAAATATCAATGTTTTGTCCCAGCCCCTCGCGACACATCCAGACGCAGGAGGTGCCGGCTGGCAAAAAATATGCACTAAGCCTTTCCTGATGCACACCGGGCCTGTGTCTGATGCATTAAAGTATCCCTTCCCCATCCCTGCCGCAACGGCTCACGCCTGGCGGAGCCATTTAGTGTAGGCATACAAAACAGCTGAAATGTTTTAAGTTAAGATAAGGTTTAGGAATCAACACCAACCTGGTCAGGATTTAAGAAACGACTTATGACACTTGGTTTCGAATGGGACCAAATAGGACATCCAACCCTGACCTCCACCCCTCTCTGCACTCTTACACTTTGGAATTTTCCTCCCACTTTGTACCAAGTCATTTGAAACTGATATGTACTCCATTGTACATCTTCACATTGCTTCAACATGAAACCCCTGTATGTATTATTATGCATCTGGATGTGCTGCAAGGGGCCATGACAAAACTTTGAAAACTGACAAACTGCAGGCTGCATGATTGTCATTGTTTAATGGTCTAATATGGCAAGTATTTCAAAGGTCACATTTCCGGAGTGCAGAAAAAAGTCCCTGATTTTTTTGTTCTAAAAAAATCTCAATCTAAATGTATAATAAAAATGAGCATTTAGCGAGAGTTTTTCTTTTTTTTTATGTCTTTGTTAAAAACCTCTCTTCATGTAAATTCTGTTCATGCATCCATTAGTACTACTTGGACATCCAAACCTCCATCTCAACACAGAGGGATTTCATTTAAATGTATTTATTCATTATCATTATGGGATAGGGGATGGAGTAATTTTAAATCACTACTGTGAGTAGTAGTAAATAGTAAGTGGTAAGGCTATAGACTTGCAACTATCCATCCATCCATCCATCCACTTTCTACCGCTTATCCCGT
>KV751319.1:7184123-7219623 GCA_001698575.1 Mola mola
GGACAGAGGACACAACAGTAAGCCGAAGCCACCCAGACGTTTAGAGCACAGGCAGCCTTGCTGAACTCGGCTCTGCCTGATCCTGCATTATCAGGATTGACACATTGGTGGGGAACTATCCCGCTGTTCCAAAGTCTGCCAACGCTGCTTTCTCCTCCAGGCGGCTCCGGCTCCAGCACCACTTCACAGGACAAAGCCACACACTGAGAAATAGCTTTGATACCAGCGGAAAGGAAAAGAGACTGACGGCATGGAGAGGTTTTCTGGCATGCTATTTACATTTCATCTATGTATGGAGGTGAATTTTTATTTCTTTATGACTTCTGTGAAAGCGCTGTGTTTGTCATTGGCAAAAAGCCCGCCAGACAGATCGATGATGAGGAGCGGCCTCAGTAGACATCCTCTGTCTGGATGAGGTTTGCATCCTGATGCTGAACATGAAAAAAAATCACAGTGTTGTTTAATATTTTTTCAACAGATTGCACCTTAATCTGATGCTGAACATGAAAAAATTCACAGTGTTGTTTAATATTTTTTCAACAGATTGCACCTTAATGGCAAGTAAATTCCACCAATGCGTTCCGGGAGTGGCTGGAAAAAACCCAAAACAAATGTCAATCAGAGCGAAGCGCTCTGAGATCAAGGTTACCGCTGAGCTAATAGTCAGCTGATCACATCATTTGCTCGCTGAGCAGGAAAGAATTATAGGCAAAGATGTTTTTTGTGTGTTTGCCATTGTATTAACCAATAGTCGTGAGGGAGTCCACAAAACAACCTTGACTATAAAACAAAAAGGGGTCCCTCTGTTTAAACTTATGGCCCTCACACAAACCCCATCCTTACCAAAAGGAGTTTATACTAGAAAGCAAGAAAAGAACTGAAGATCTTATGTGAGTAAAACATATTTTGTAAAGTGTGTGTTGCCATTGAAAGTTGGATGCATTCAAAGAAAGCAAAGAATGGAGCAGGAGTGGAACACATAGTGGGCTCAGATTCCCGTATCAAGCATCTATTTTTAGACTAAATGGAGCAGATCTGCCTTAAAATACTGTGACCATAAAATACTACAATTAAACTTTGAAACAGATCTAAATTTTTAAAGAGTTGGAGCAGGTATATGCACCATCCGGCAAATACCAATGTGTGAGCCATACAGAACTGGGAGGGTTTGGAAACCCAAGCCATGCTTAAAATAAAGACGGTCATGAACTTGACTTCTCCTGTAGACAGCGGTTTAATAGCCGTCCGTGCTTTCCTTTCAAGTGAATGTGCTTGCTCTAACAGGTGCTTAATAATAGAGGGGAATGCGGTGGAAGTGGGGATACAAACCTGAGCCACTGTAAGCAGGTACAGGAAACACAATAGGATTGGAGAGTAGACTGATCCCGGCTTTGTGCGATGCCATTTGGCCAGATTACCGCCGCCGCCGTTTCATTGTGTGGAAATTGACCGAAATTTGTTTTCAATTTGCCTGCTGCTTGAATCGCATTTGTGCGTGCCTGTTTTCGTGCATGAGACAGAGAGGTGTGGAGGGGAGAAATGCACCATGCTTTCAACAGTTTTTGAGGATTAACTGGTTTGCCTGTGATACTTGTTTCCCAAGTAACATGGAATCAACGGGGTTCATTTAAAAGGTCTGACATGAAACAGGGAGTCTCAGGCACGCAAGCTCGCTCCAAACGGGGGAATGAGTTCCATAAGCTAATTATGTAACATTCCTAGCTGTAACATTTTCATGTACGAAGTACAGCCTAAATCGATTACACACAGAACGAGACAAGTTTTTATTTATTAAAAGCATCCCCTTGTTAGAATCCTTTATTATGACCCTTCTGTCTGACGAGAGTGTTGTGCCTAAGGCATTTTGCTGAAGAGACATATTAGATATTCTGCATGTTCTACAGCTACAGAAACTTTTGATTATACTTAACAACAGAATCTTGTTTCAATATGGCAGATGTAACGCATATCAATTGTGGGAGATGAGACTCTAATCTCAGTCACAGCGTCATTTCATGATTATACTGATTAGACATCATAAGAAATCTCCTCTTTACTCATCTTAACCTGCATTCAAATCCACCCTTCCACCTCACAGTTCCAGATGTTACTTTAGTGTGCAGGGGAAGTGCTGTGTGTGGAAAGAGCTCAGCATGCTGCTCATATCCCCCCAGTTTTACCCTGTTTGTTATTATTTGAATTGCGCTGGGCGTAGTGTCTGTGAATTGGAAATGGGAGGGCGGAGGGAAGGCCACCTCGGTCCCAGCATTTTAGGCACAGTTCTGCCTCAGTGAGCCGAGCTGATTGGGATGCAGCGGGGTCTCTGCCTTTCTCTCCCTCTTGCATTCTCCTCGTATCTCTTGCTCTGCTCGGCCTGAAACAGACATTCTGATGAAAAACTGAGGGGGCCAAGTATTTATGAAAGCAAGGCACATGCTGAACTACACACACACACACACACACACACACACACACACACACACTGTACACATGACTTGTTTTGTGCAGTGCAAACACAAATCCACAAATATGCATTCAGCGGAGCTGCTAACAATGCTGCTCCGACACAGCTTTTTAGATATTTAATTTATCATTTTGTTCAATAGGAGATTAAATATGCAAGTTTCAATTCTAGCATCATCGTCAGGTTAGCCAACGTGAAGAGGTAGAAAGAGAGAGAGAGAGAGAGAGAGAGAGAGAGAGAGAGAGAGACTTGTCTGAAAACATAAGTGTTGCATTCTGGGATCTGACACTGGATTGCATGAACAATTCAAAATGTGACATGTCTTGAGTTCTCCAACACATCCCAGAGCAGGTGTGAACACACTTTACCACACTGCAGGTGAGTGAAATCCAGAGGATAGTATACCCGTGGAAGTCTTTTATTTGCACAATTCATTTTACTCAGAGAGTCCAAATATAGATGGAAACAGAGTGAGTGAATATTAAGATTTACTAATAATATGATGACAAAGAGGGATAACCGCATCTCGATTTGCAGTCTCACCTCATGGGGAGGTGATTTTGCATGGCATTTCATGTTTTTAATGCGTGTGTGTGTCCTTTAGAGCTACGGCAAGTTTTGCAAATATAGTACACAGCAAACCCAAAACATTTTGACTTTGTCTTAGTCACATTACTTACAGTCACTGTTTGGTAGGTTTTGGCAACCCAACAATTTGGCTGAGTTTTGTCAATCAATCATTTACCAAGTTTATTTATGTCACATAGGTTTATGTAATTTGCTTATCTATGTATATGTACATAGATTTATATATACACCTTACTTTTGGACCAGAATGAACCACATTCAGGTTTCATATGGGAACCTATTGTTAGTCCATTCTGTTGGTCCCACCCATCATCCCAATCCTCTGCTTGTGCTGACATTCTTAGTCTTTATACTACGTCATCCCACACTGTTTACTATGTCTATTCACATCTGCAGATTCATGATAAATTCCTAATATGGGTTATGTTATATGACAAGTTAAAATGCATTTTGATAACCGGCAAATAGATTGAAGACAATGTGTGTTATTCACTGGTTATTTTTTGAGACTGATGTGTAACAGTTAGGCAAACTTGGTGATCTGTGCAGTTTGTAACATGAAAGAACACAAACAGAGTTTAACATAAACAAGAAAAGGTAAACATCGACAACTTAAAGAAATCAGTTGACACTGAAATTTCGAGATCTAATTTGGCTGCCAACAGTCACTGTTGGCGAATTTTAACAAGTAAAGCCAGGATGGTTCTAGTGGATCTTTTAAAGGATGCTTTTGTTTTTTACATTAAAATTAGTAGAAGTGTTATTAATACTGCCAAGCTCACTAAGATATTGCTTAATATTTTACATTCATTAGCAGCTGTCTCCAGCTTTGGACTTATTACAAAGCAAAACTGCTTTGTAAGTCCACATAGTTTATTTCTAATGAATCACATAACCTGGCTGTGTGTTTTATCTCTGCTCTGTCTTCTGATAGCACATTTCAGTAAAGATTTGCTGGACTGGACACTAATGAGCTAGGGGTCAGAGAATGAAGTGGGATTAAATTGAGTACAGACTGTACATGGCATGTCTTCATATTTTGTCTTCAGCTTTTACGAATCGCCACAGCATGATTGTCTTAATGATATGTGGTGATGATGAGCAAATCATATTTACTTGCATTTTTTCCTGACTTTTTGCCCAGGTCTTTACACGTCACTTTGTTTTCTTAGAGGAGCAGCACCCCCAACCTCTCCTCCATCTTTATAGCCTTGTGTCTTGTGTTTGTCAGGAGTCAGCCAGGCATACGTGAAGATTAACCACACATTGTTCTGTTTGTGTTTGTGTATGTTTCTCTGTAGCCTGTGCGTTTGGGAAAACAAAACACCATCTGAGCATGTCCAGGATTATCATCATCTCCATGGCGACTGCCTCCTCCACCTCCTGTTCTCGTTCGCTGTGACTCTCTCGCTCGGTGTGTAGGTAATCTGTGCCGTTGTCTGAAACACCCACTAATTCGTCTTCCATCCCTGTCACAAAATATTGAATTCTGAAATTGCAAAAAGCTGTCGTGAATAAATCAACTGTAGCTCTCCATACTGATCACTCTACCAATCTAATCACATGATTTGTTACATACATCTCTTCCCCTCCTCCAGCAGGGCATAGAGACAAGGCCAATTGTGATGGGACTAGAATCACTTTCTACTACACAAGGATTCTTGATTTCCAGGGGCCAAAGGGGTCCAGAAGTGAGAGGAAGCATGTGCTCAAAAAGACTGAAACCCAGAGGAGAAAGCCTGCACGATGCTTTTCTTCTCAAAGAGTTCGTCTCAGACACCAACTGTTGTTTGGCAAAAACACCGTAAATTTCTCCTGTAAGACAAAATTCAAGAGAAACTAAGTGATGATCAAAAGTTTACAGCATGTACGTGTAGAGCACAGGGTTAGAAACAAAAGAGAAGGAGCACAGAGGACGAAGGGTTACATGGGGGAATTATGAGGTCAAGTCACACAATTTATAAAAATATACATAGATTCAAGGAGACACGAACACTGACCCTGACAATTCAACAGGAATCTTAATTCATCGATATGTAGATGTGAATAAACAACAAATGCATGTAAAATATTACATAATGTAATATGCAGATGTGTTTATAGTCTTTCTATTTTTTACCCTTTTACCCTTTTTTGTATTTGTATCGTTTTGCGTGTTGTTTTTCTTTGTCTTATTCTTATTGTGCAAAACTGGGTGAGAGAAAGATAAGAAAAAAAATGCACATGCATGTAAATATACATGCATTAACTTTAAACTTTAAAAGAAACATAATTAAAGCATAAAAAAACTTAGGACTCAAAATTGGAATAACAAACCCACAGTCTGGATGAATGTGAAACTCACAATGTGGCTTTGCTGTAAGTGAGAAATGTTTGACGTGAGTTCTTTTAAAAACATAGAGAAAATTGATATGGATCAAAAGAACATCCTTAACGTAAATGAGGTCAGAGAATAGCAATGGAACAAGTGTCCTTGTCACATTTCTTCAGTTTTGTGTGCTGACATGAGACTGAACTCCCTTTCTGTACAGCGCGTGGTGGTAATTTGTTCAAGAGGGGATCGAGGACTTGTTATTCGCCACTAACAATACGTGTGTGCATTTAGCATAATCGCTGCTATACATGAACAGAGAGGAGAGAAGGGCGAGAGGGAACAAAGGAATTTTCATCCCGAGTTTGAATTCCACAGCTACGCCACCACATATTTAAGTCTGGTAAAATGCAATGTCCCCTTTTTTCCCTTCCTTCTCTTTCTCTTGGTTATGCTTCCGCTCCTCTTATTACCATGTTTACAACTTGCTGGCACCCTGAAAGCAATGTTGGCTCTGGTAGCGCAGGCACAGAAAATAAAGCTGCAGAATTTTGAAAATGTGCCACTGAGTGCGCTGATATAAGAGGATCAGACATGCAAGAGTGGAATCAGGCCCTTAAGTGTTCCAAAAGAGAATAAAGGGCGAACTATCATTTAATCCCGTCCTGGTCAGTGCAAAGAGGGGGATGAGAGGAGAGGAGAAGGATTCATTTGTACCACAAAAGGATGAGAGATAGTGGGATTCTGTGTCAGACAAAGGTTTTGTGTCGTGGGAGGATGAGGAAGATGGTGGTGGAGGGGTCATCCCTCCATCTGGAAGCCATGTAAAGAGCAGCAGAGCGCCTCGAGGGAAAACAAGCGGTTCTTCTCAATCAAAAGCCCCCAGAGGACAATCGGGTCCTTTTAAGCATTTGACCACATTCGGAATCAAGAATAAATAGCCAAACAACAACAGGTTCAGGTTACTTTATCAATATCCATAGGTGCATTTGTTTTGCAGTTAGGAGATAGTAGGCATCCATCTTGCTGAGCATTTAAAGACAGCATGACAATATTCACAGAATGACAAAGTGCTCCAGGCTTCAATAAGCCACACATTCCTGAACAACAGACCCTAAGAATAAAAACACCTAGATAAAAGTGCTAAAAGAAGAATAAGAAATAAAATGAATTAATAAAAATGAATAAATTAATTAATTAATTAATTACAAGACTAAAAGCACTTCAATAAATGAAATCAATAAAAAGACATTCCAATCATAAATAAATACATGCACATTTGCTATGGATTGTTTAAATGAACAATAGCGGCTGGAACAAAGCTGTTTCTAACGTAACGTTCTGATATGCACTTTGGGACGGCAAACCCCCGTCCGGAGGGAAGAAGCTGAAATTCCTCATGTGAGGGGTGGGAGTCATCATTTACAATAGAGCTGGTTATCCTCTGCAACTGTCTGGTATACAAAGACTCTGGGTTAGGCTGCATATCAGCTTCCCCCGACCATTTCACAATCTGCATCAGTTTGTTCCTGTCCTTCAGAGACAAAAAAACATACCATGACACCAAAGAAGAAGATACAACTGACTCACCATGGGATCAACTAAGAAAGTGGACTTGTGGTTCACTCACAGAAGTTGTGTCTGACTTTTGTTATGAATCATCATTAATGGATTTGGAGTGCTTCCTACAACATTCTAGCCTTTTAGCTGTTTAATGAATACATTTAATGTGTGCCTTTCAATTGTAAAAGAAAAAAAAAGGAAATAAATCAATAATCAGTTATCTTGTGCTGTGAATCATCACTTAGTGCATTCTGCATACAAACAGCTGGCTTTGTTTCTATTGCAAGAAGTGTCACAACGCTGCTCTGAATAAAATTTAAACGTGATACACTGTAATGCACCCAGATAAGCACTTAAGGAATGCATCTCACTGAGCGCAGGCCTGTTTGTTTCATTATGAGCAGGCTGGAAAGATAACAGCACAGGGAGAGGTAGTGCATGTTTATGTGGAATCCACCATGGACTATCTCACTTATGACCATAAAACATGCCTCAACAGACAAGCGGGCTGCGATACCAACGGTCATATAAATAAATGTGGACCTGATTCTTATTTCCTCTGCAGAGAACAGAATTGTAAACAATAAGGGTGGGTTTTGTTTGATTAAGCGCTTCCATAAACATACCGATCTTGCCGGTCATGTCAAGGCTGCTCATGCAAGACCAGATATATGTACGGTGAGAAAAATGAGAAAAGATGCAGGTGCTCTACAACTATGAGGTAAATCTCCAGCTTCCTGTAATGACTCAGTTCCTTCAACATGCAGCTGCAGGTTGGTATGAATGTGATTGCTCCATCAGAGAAATATTCATGAAAGTGAAAAATGCACTGATGTAAAACATCAATTCAGCTCTCAAGGTGGGAGGTGGATAACTGCTTTCCTAGTTTACTTTTAAGACATAGATGTGAATAGTTTTCCAGATGCAGCAGAGACGTAATGGAAAACACTCACAACCTCTCAAAATGTTCTGACCTTCTGTCAGAAAATAAAATTTCATCGAGGGTGGCCATCTTGATGGGGAAAATAACCTATAATTATAACAGTCTTACTACAAAAAAATTCACTCTTTACAGGCCAGCACAATGGATTTAAAGTAAACCAAACAAGCTGTGATCAAATTGCAGACTTTCAGCTTTAATTTATGAGCGGTCTCACAAAAATGCAGCGTTTACTGCCTAGGCATTCCACCCGTTTTATGCAGAGTACCTCCATTTTCAGGAGCACAAAAGTATTTGGACAAGCAGTTTCATGGCCAGCTGTGGTCCGTTCCCTCCTTACTTCAAGGCAAATGGAGCAGATAAAAGGTCTGGACTTGATTCCAGGTGTTGAATTGACATTTGGCAGCTGTTTGACTGGAGCTATCATTATGAAGTCCAATGCGATATGAATACAACTGAAGGAGGCTGTCATTAAACTGAAAATAAATAATTAAATAGATAAATCTATCAGAGACATAGCACAACCTCTAGGAGTGTCAAAATCAACAATTTGTCGCATTCTTAAAAAGAAAGAAGGCACTGGGGAGCTCAACAACTTCAAAAGGCCAGGAAGACCACAGAAGACAACTAAAGTGGATGATGGCAGAATCCTTTCAGTGGTGAAGAAAAACTCTTTTACAACATGGAGACAAGTCAAGAATACTCTGGAGAAGGTAAGTGTATCATTGTCAAAGTCGACAATCAAAAGCCACCTTTATGAATGTAAATACAGAGGATTTACAACAAAGTGCAAACCACCAGTAACATTCAAGAACATGCCACTACTATTTATGTACGACTTGAAAACAGAAGGTATTGAGCTCTTCACAGAAGTAATTGTTTGAATTCAAATGAAGTCCTAAGGTGACCATGGTGGCCATTTTCTTTAAATCAAAGTTAAAAGAAAATGTCTGAGAAGTGAGTGGGTGTCCAAAATGCTTTGTGTCGCCCCACTCACAAATTCTCCTTGGCTGATTAGGCGCCATTGGCTGAATCTTTATTTTTACTTCAATTTTAAATTTCCAAGCCCTCTCTCATGGTGTATTACTATTATCCCTAACTGTGAGCCTCCATCGAGCTGTCTGGTGCCTGTAGAAATGCGTGAAAATTGCTGCAAAATGCGAGTCTAAATGTAAATGACCCAGGTAATTGTTATCTTTTGAGAGTAGAACTTTTCTCATTGACCACTCTTTTCAGGGCATTTTGATCAGAGTTTGTTTTATTTATCTATTTTTTTATTCGGCATAATTTCAAATTAATACTCCAGACGCACTGTGAAAAAGGCTTTTAATATGACCTACATGAAAATCATTCGGACACTTTAACCTCGCTGTTTCTAACTGCCCTGCCTTTAAATACACCAATGAGTGTGTGCGTTTGATATTGCCTTTAATATATTTACCATGGTAATAACATTTCTCCTGTTCTTTTGTTGTTTTTTTTAACTCTTGCACTGCGTTTGCACGGGCATAAAAAAGAGCCCAGTCATTGTCCAAATACTGCACAAAAAAGAGTCCAGTTTAAATGTTTCCCAAGCATCTTCTAGTTCTTTGGCAACACCTGTGTCCCCATCTGCTCTCAATTTGTTCAACCTTGGCAGAAGGCTGGATGTGTACTATCAAGATTTTTCTTGAACTAATGTTCCGTGACAGGCAAATTAAGTAAATAAATGCAAAATTAATTGTTAACTCTGAATCATAACTGCGAGTGTGATGGACAATAGGCAGAAAATATACACATACACATAAGTTCTGATAGAACAGTAAAGGTAATGTTTCTGTTTGATCAGAATAGTTCATTTTTTTTTAAATGGATTTAGATTGTTGCCAGATACGAAATAGTATCTGAGCCAGGGTTGTTTCATTCCTTCCCGTCCAGTCATCCTGGCGCTACCAGTCTCTCTTGAAATGCTGAGGTTTACTTTCACTGCTCTGCCTTTCTCTCACACAGCCATACACACACCTCAGAGCTCCATCTCCCTGTGTGGCATGCTTCATGCGCTATGGGATCCACTGCTGATAAGCAAGCGCCGGCCCCCGCCCCACCACTGTAAACTGATTTCATGTCTCCAAACCAGAACTGTCCACAGAGAACTATCTCTACAAAGCTGCTACGCATGAGCTGGTCAGCTGTCTTATTGATCTGCCTTTCCTCACAGCCCAGCCCAGGCATTCACTCTTGTTTGCTACGCTTTAGCGAGTCCACTTTGGAAAACATCACCCAAGGGACAGATGGGGGAGATTTTAAAAACAGAAAAAACCCCCCGAAAAACTATCACTCTCCAAATAATAAACTTTAGTTTAGCACACCACTGCAGGGAGGCTCCACGCAGCTTGTCACCTAATAAATGGGAACTGTATGCACGCTAGGCAGGGGAAACGAGTTGGCCTTTACACATGGTGCTATGCACAGAGTTTGAATGAGGCTAATCTGGCACTCATGCCTGCAAACACATTAATATGTGTGTGTGTTTAAATGTGAACATGCTCTGCCTTTAAGTGGAAGCATGCATTCTCTCCACAGTCACATCAAAGCTAGCCAGTTTATAGACTCCAGATACATGTTGGGAGAATTTTGAGAGGTTATAGTTCAAAGTGTCATCCTGGGAGTCTTATATTTACCATCATTTATACACAGAAATGGCTGAGAAAGTCCAGTGAATGGGCCCTCCCGAAAAGCTGCTTCTTTCAAATTGTGACACTGAAGTGCTCTACATGCAGAATTATTATGAAACATGCAGCTTTAATAGCAATGAATAAAAATGTTTATTATTCTTAATAGACAACCGTTTTTTTGTTTAAAATAACGTTTCTATTTTTGTTTCTGTTATCATTTGTACTAGGATGAACAGCGTTATCGCTGGCTTTACCAAGCCCCCCCAAAGAGTGGCTGGGCCCTAGAAAGCTTTCCCAGTTTTCCCCTTCATGGGCACCAACTGCTGCTTGCTGCTCACTATACTATATACTATAATTATCTTGTAGCTGATTTAAGCTTGCCCCATTGCAACCTCACATTAGATGGGGATTCACTGCAGGCAACGGGGCTCAGCATTGGCGAAAAGTATTATCAGCAAACATCAAGTAATTTTTATGCAACATGGCCCCTTTAATTGTTAAGGCACTGTGTCAACGGCCATCTATGATTTGCACATTAATGTGTCTGTCTAGAATTTCCACGGCTGGTCAAATGGCCTACCCTAAATCCTCTGCTGCTGAATTGTGACGTACAACAAATAATGTGAAAACGACATGTTGTATGCCTGTGTATACCACAGACTACAACATTAGGGATCAGCTCAACTAGGCTGTGCAGCCTTAACACAGCTGGAATTCAAACTGGAAATTTTTGTATACAAACGTAAAAAAAATATTCAGCTTCCAATCTTTTCTCCCTCAGTGACAGGAGGATGCCAAAATAAATAATTATATTGGCCTCACTCCCCTCAGAGGCCCAAACACTTTGGCCTTGTGCCTTAACTCCTGGAGGTGGGTGGACCGGTGTTGTCTGTAGTGTTAGACTAACACTGCACTGGGACCTTTCGGTGGGTTCAGGATCACATTGCTGCAATAGAATAGCTATACGGTGGGAAAGAGGGTGAGTCATGCCTCTACGCATGTGTGTGGTAGAAGGTTGGATGGGCGAGCTGTTGTGGCCGTGCATTTCACTTGTTTACGCCCATTTACATTAGCTTTATGCATGTATACCAAATATGTGTGTAATTCACGTTGAGGAGCACTGTGACCCACTGTGTCCCAACTCCTTCGTCTAGTAAAGAAAGCTCTGTCCTCCCCAGAGGAGCTTTTGTCAAGCAAGATCCAGAAAACTGCTCATGGAGTCAAAGCAGAAAAAAAAAAAAAAAAAAAAAAATTGATCTTTGAGTTTACTCTCTTTTTTTTTTTTTTACTATTAAGGAACGGGGACAAAGATCAGCAGCCATTAAATCTCTGAGGAACTGAGCATTGTCACTCTTTGAATATGAGCCCATATGCACAAAAGGAATCCAACATGCTCCAGCTGGTCCCAGGAGCCAGTGGTGGTCCATGTTGTGTGACTGAGCCATATGTGCAACATGCAACTGTTCCAAGGGAAAATCCTGCTGAGGCCACTGCAGAGCCAGCCCTAATCATTTGGTCACAGAGCCAAATCGTTGCAAAAGGTTGGGTTGAAGGTAACAAAGAAAAAAAAAATACACCGCCTTAACAAGTATGACAAAAGCTGCTTGTTGAACATATCATGCATACTGAGTCTCCGACATGTCACAGGGATTCGCTTGTGCTCACAAGGTAACACGAGTAGACTGTCATTCTCATGTAACTATTGTATGTGTATGCTAGACAGACAATTTTATGCTTAGGATTCTTCTCAAAAGTTTATTGTTCCATAGTGTGCAGAGGCTTTGATTAAATTAACGTTGACTCCTGGCTCTCAGATGTCATTTAATGCTCCTGGCGTCGACACTATCTCTGTCATCAAGCAGACACAAAATAGGCACTATATTCACATTTGCTGGCTAGCCATGTTAAAGGCCACAAATTAATGTTGTTTTTTCAGTCAAACAAAACCCTGCAAAGTTGATATTATCTTATAAACTGCACACACACGAGCACACGCGATATGAAACCAAATCAATCTATGTTTACTGATAAGTGATGGGAACTGAAGTCTGTCATTGACCCTAACAGCTGGTCTATTTGTCAGAAGAAGGCTGTGTGCTGTGCCCATGAAATCACTTGGAGGAGGTTTAGCCTCTGGGCTCTGAGGATTTAAGATGTGATAAGATAATTGCCCACTGTTTAGACAGACGTATTATTGGTCCTTCATCTCTAGTTCACTGTCAAGGAGGTTAACGACCAGGAGCCCAGACAGTGATTCAACATTTATACAGGGCTAACCCTGTATATATCAAATGATCTCTGCGGCATAGACCTCAGACTATCCAGGTCATCTTTCGTCTCTTCCAAAACTCTGCACCCCTCATCCGCCTCCTTTGTGTCCAAGCTTTTACTGTACACATGGGAACTGTAACGATCAGGACACTGCTCTTAGTTTCCCATCATCATTTGTGAACGATATCTCATATATACAGCTTCAAACAATGTGGGTTACTACAGCATTATAAATGGCATACTTGCATGAAAGAGAAGTTCCCCCCCTGGATTCAGAGAGCGTTTATGTGCAGACTCTTTTTTTTTTTTTTTTTTTTTTTTTTTAAAAACACCTTCATTCGAGTATTTTTGAAAACCTTCAATCAATAAACTGTTATGAGCGTCTCTTTGTCAGCCAAGCTTACTCAGGAACTGTACTCTTTTTGCTAGGATCCTGATATGCTGAAAGGCCTAATCCAGAGAGGCTTTTTAATAAACTTTTAAATTAATTGGCCATGTCGTCATAGCTGCAGAAGCTCCTCCCAGATGAGTGGTTTTATTTGCAGGAGTTGGACACGTGAAAAAGGGTATGGGTTTACTGTTTTGCCACAAGGTAAAGCTGTCACCATGCCATAATTCCTTCCCCATGCAAACTCTCAATGTGTACAATGTGTTGAGAAATAGAGCCAAATTAAGTGAAAGCAGTGGTGCTTTCACTTAAAATCTATTCTCTAAATTGAAAGACATACGAGAATAGAAAAAATGGATCAATAAATCCTTACCAGCAGTGGCCCCTGTAGCAAAGCTGCTCTGCCACATCCTGTAATAGCCATTCCCACAAGACCTTTCCACCTGCTACCTTCTGTTCTCTATTGTCTCCCAGCGTATCTCATTGGCGTTAAGATGGCGTATCAGGCAAAGGACTTTTTGCTGCTAATCGTTACTGTGCCTGAAGGAACAGAGATAGGAATAAGCTGACACTTTATCAGGCATGTAGCAACTGGCCTCATATGTCCACATATGTCCACATGTTGTTCTCCCGTTCTTCTTCCATCCCCAGGGAGCTTTTCCATTTTCAGTATGAACCTAAGGGTGTCTTTTAAAGATGATATTCTAGAGATCTATATGAATGAGTGCAATCACCAGGAACGTGACCCTGTTTGGAACAACTGCACTGCTGCTCAGGATAGTCACATCACATGAAAGGCTTCAGGAGCTGGTCGGGTTCCAATCCCAGATAAATAAATCAAAGTTTAATACCTGTCCCCTATAATGCCTCAGCTACTTCTGTGACTGGAATACAGGCCTGGGCGGGTGATAAACTTGAATGTGAACCACATCTCAGAAAAAGAGGAGAGATTGTGGTGGAGGTGGAGGGCTTGTAGCTTAGGACGAGTGGCCAAATGTTAGTGCCAGCAAACACAAAGGCCAGATCTGTCTCCTTCACAGTCACGCTTGTCCCCTTTCTAGCTCAGACAGAGAGTAGAGGTCTGGGATTGGGTTACACTGATTAGAGGATTGCACAGGTTGACGCGTCAGGATAAAGGGCAGGCAATCCATGCTAAATGTAACACAAGCCAGTAGCTAGTCTCCAGGTTATTGGTAGGATTAGAGAGACAGGTGTTCTTGCTTTGTCGGGACAGCAAGTTACACCTGAGATACAGGTATTGATGGGCGTTTCAGTGTAGCATAAAACTGCCACAATAAGCCCTATTGTGTTTCTCTGTAAGGGGCCACGGAGGCACTTACATGCAACCTTATACGGCTTCCACATCCCCACACGTGTATTAACCTGCACTCTTATGATGAAGTTTGCTGGTTATTTCTTACATGCATATTTTATGCAAGCTAATCTATGTTTGCCCCATAGTTACTTTTACTTCCTCCGCACAGACACAAAAAACATGCAGCTCAAATTGTCCTGATCTGAAAGGCTAATGTTTTGGGAGGGGATTAAGATAAATTGTTAATTTGCATCATCTTTCAGGACTGTTGTGTACGCAAGCCTTGGAGATTAGTCTCGAGCAAACAACTGCTCAATTAGGGAGTGAAGATAAAGTTGCAGAGGGGCACTAGCAGAAAGCAATGTAAACAAAACAGGTTGCCACATTTATAGTCAATTTGTAAAGGGGAAGTTAAAGGCCTTCTCCAAATGCTTCCTCTGGTTTGTTTCTTACCACCTGAGGAAGATACAACAACAACAAAAAAAAGCAATAACAGATGGTTCAGGTTTTTAAATGTAACTGACCCTTTGCTGAAAATCTGTCTATTTAGTATCTATGACTACCAGGCTTTCTTTTCATCCTTACCTGAAACCAAAACACCTGAACAAAATCACTGAAAGAAGACTGTGACCAGGCTACAAAGAGGCACTTTATCTAATTAGCAAAAATGCTCAGCGTCTGTTCATGTTGCCTCTTTCGTTCCCATTTTCTGTCACCAACCCTTTCCACACTCAGCCTTCGTATGGGCCTCTTCTCTTTCCAAACACCAGTGAGTGCCACTGATTCTCAACAAGGTAAAGCTGACAGCAACGAAACAGGGAGATGAAACCAAGGAAATCAATCTATATTCACTGATAAGTGATGGGAACTGAAATATGTCATGGACCCTTACAGCTGCTCGATTTATCAGAGGAAGGCTGTGAGTGTTCCCATGAAACCTCTGGCTGGAGTATGTACCTCCTCTCCATCCAAAACCTGATGAATGCCACTTAATCCTGCCAAGGTAAAGTTTACAGCAATGAAACACCCACGCACAGAACAAGAAGCCAAGGAAATCAATCTATGTTTTCTAACGACGCTGCTGACCACCGTGTTCACGGACCCCTCCATTCTAAACCTCTGTTCAGATGTTGGATGGACCTGGAACAGGCATGAAGAGAACGAGTCTAATTCTCTATTGATGCCTGCTTGAGGAGGCCTGGTCCTCCACCTCTACACTGAAGGGGGAAAAGGAAAAATTACATAGAGTGAGGTGGTGAGATCCACTCATAAACAGGAAGCTGTGCGTTCCTTGTGGAAGGTCTTGCCACATGTTGATAATCCCTGCCGTGTTTTATATGTTTATTAAGTATGGATTCATAATCGTGTTAAGAGCATGCCAGGATGATCGAGGAAGGAGGTGGAGCCTTTGGGTAAACAAACACCTCATGTTAGCTCATACCTCACTACAAGGGCCTCGTCCTGGGAGTTGATTAAAAAGCTCTTGTTTAATGAATGAATAATGAAGGCGATGATATACTTAGTCGTGTATCACATGTCAGTATTTACATCGTTTGTACGTGTTCAGCTTCGCCTGGGACTGTGTGGCACCAGTATAGATGATAGTCCTTTTTGTTGATGCTTATATTGACACTATTACAGATACGTAGAAGTCTAACCGAGGAAGGTTTTTGTGTGAAATTTGTCCTCTGCATTAACACCGGTTAATGATGCAAGCACAATGAAACACAGCCTCTAAAAGCTGAATAAGCATCTATCTAACACACTGTCTGAAAAAAAAAAAAGAATTATTGCAGGGCTGAATTGCACTTGATGTACCTGGTGTTTGCCACATAAGTTCATAAGAGGTAAATATTACAAATAGCTTTCAGTGTTCGTGTCAAAAATATTAGAGAAATGTAAATATTTAATATCTGCAGATAAAAACTTATTTGCTTTTAGTCCAATTGTTAATCTGTGGTGCTTCTTAAGACAGTCTTTTAACTTATGAACTTCCCTTACACACCCCCATTTGATTTTTTTTTTTGCTCATAAATTCCCATTTTCTCTCATATCTGATAGGCTGCTGACAGCTATAAGGTTGAGAGAGGCTCTGTTTAACAGGCGATCAGTATGTTCAGTGATGGGTGAGGAATCCATTAGGGGAAAATTAGGAAACTCATGAATAGGAGTAGCAATAAAGGCTGATATTAGACTTCTAAATCATCTGGCTCTCAAACCTTATAGCTACCCAATACTTCCGTACTGCCCATGTCTCTCCCCTTCTTCCATCTCTCTCCTCCTGCATGATCTTGTCTTTCAGACCCTGTCGAATTGAAAGAGCCCAATCAGTCAGCTTGTTCTCAGTGGACTCCTGGCTGAGTTGTTGATAAATCAAGCCCTAATCTCATGGCAGCAAAACACACATGGAGATGAGGACACGCTATCTATGCTGTCTTGTCCTCGGTCTTGTGTTATCAATTTTAGAAAAGCCCTCAGCAGAGATCCTCAAGTCTGTCAAAGGCCGTGTGTTTAATGATGCGTTTGTATGAGATTCTTTCTATCCATCCATCCATCTATCTATCTATCTATCTATCTATCTATCTATCCTTTATGCGATTCCAGGAATCTGACATGGGCCCCAGTTGCGGGCGCCTTCTCTTTCTTAGCGGCACCCTTTTGGTTCAGGTCAGTGTGCGTAAGCGCCACAACTAAGCAGTAACACTTCGTAAGAGCAACTCTCAGCTCGGTCCGTGCAACGCTGTCACATACATGACATGGCAAACATCCAGCCCACATACTCCGACTGCTCCTTCAACGCAGATAATGGTTGACGCTGAAACAGTGGTCAATGTCAGAAGTAATAGCTTGCAATGTGTGCAGTACATTTTCATTCATACAAACATATACTGTTTAGAACATTCTTGGCAGTTTGCAGAAAGAAAACCTCATGGGCAGCATCGCAGCAGCTGCACTTATTTCCAGACAGGAGATGGCATATATGTAACTCCACAATTACATGTTAAGGCTTAAGGCCGGATATTAGAAAGAATTTTTTTACTGCGAAGAAGGTTACCTTTTTTGTTGTGTTTTTGTTTTGTTAACAGGATAAATATGAATGTATTTTGATAAACGAACTCTTGATTAGATTTTGGTAGTGAGCCAGATCACCATCTGGCTCTGGGATTGTAAGATAGGACCAATTTAAACTTTCAAACATGGAATGTTTGGGAAAAAAAAAATAGAGGACAACACCATCATCGAGTTCTGCCATATGGTTTTCAGAGGTATTGACGTGGGGGAGTCTTGGTGGAGGTCTGCAATCTCTGAGTACTTTCTTATTATTATTATTTTGAATTAAAAAAAACAAAAAACAAAAAAAACAACAACTCATTGATGTCATGAAAAGTGCAATCAACCAAAAGGGGGCCAGTCAATGGAAAATTATGCGTTTGAAATACATTGTACATAAAAATAGTTCAATGGAAGCTATTCGGACTTAAGCTCTAGTTCCTGTAGTCCTGGTTCAGTTGGAGTTAAAGATTATATTTACTAAACATCAACCCATAGCTGGTCAAATTTAGAGATATTATCCGGCTCCATATCTCAAGCTGTCCAAATACAGTCAGTTGTTTAAGAGCATATTCTGTATTTCTGCATCATTGAAGACTCACTCGGTTAAATGTCGGCTGTGGGATATATCAAATTGCTCTCATACCTTTACACAGAAATAGAATTTTAATTACTATAATAATGCCTGTTTCCAGTGTACGCTAATAGTAGCACATGAATAAGAGACAATATTTCTCAGCTGAGTTACACTGGAGACCTTTCCAGGCTCTGTGGCACCCCTGTAATGTGCCTGTTACCACATTCAAACCTCACAATGAAGTAGCAGTGAGAGCTGCATGTGAGTGAAATAAAATTATAAATAAGCATCAGATTGACAAAAAAAGAAAGCAATAATGTTTGAGCTCATAAACATGAGGACTTTTAGGAATTTCCTTTGGCCTCAAAAGGTACTTTGTTCTAGAGCTGAAGCGTATCCTAACCTGGGGCAGGATTTTTAATCGTGCGAGAGAAGAAACACATTTTAAACTGCTGCAAATGCAATTGAGGAGGAAGAATTTGATTAAGGGGGTGGTAATCGAGTCAGGGTGCTATAACCAGAGGCTTGGAGCTGTGAACTGCCGTTGCACAAGTGTAACCAGTGTGAATTCTGCACCCGGCGTGGGCATTTTGTTAATCCAGCGCTGTAATTTAGTCCTTCCCACCACCATCTTTCAATTATCATTATCATAAAATGAAGTGAGGCCTGAGAAGCTCTATGTGCAGCACAATTTTTAATTACCCGCTCCAAAGCTCTGCGTTTTTATCTCTATTAAAGATGAATTCTGAAGTTCTCGCAGTGTCATTTGGAGTCCTCTTTTCTGTTTTGAAACACGGTGGGTCGATGAGACGTTAATCAGCGAAGAACCAAACGGCAATCAAGGTCCGATTTGAAACCAGTGGTGTGACTCTGACCTGATGTAATGATTCATAACTTGTGTATGAACTCAGGAATATATTAGCCCCTGTACAGCAAAATGTGCAGTGAAACACGGTTATGTCATTGAACTTTTCATGTACACTTACAATTTACCTCCTCAATGTTTGTATGTGTACAGTGAAGATTGCCTTTCTGCACCTACTGGCACCTTTCAGTTCAAGTCATTGTTAATAAGCTTCCGTGATGGAATAACTTATGATAAAATGCAATAATGCATTGGTTTCAGGGGTCAATCGTTAAGGAGATGACCTTAACCTGCGGGAGCTGAGGGCGACTTAAATTGCTCATTAAATTCATTAACAAGCAGATGTAGACCATCCATATTCAGCCCCTGATGGGGCCTCACCATCCAAGGCAGGGGTTAAAGGGTATTCTGCAGAGGAAGGCACAAGCTAACTGACCCACTGCTCATCAGCCCCGCTGTGTGAGAACTATCAATCAAGCTTACACATTCTGATGGTGAGGGCTGATCTTAACTGTGGACTGGGCCTTCATCAAATATGGATAGAGACCTCCCAGTAATGTCTTAATTACTTAAGAAGAGGACAGCTCGGCTCGGTGTTCCGATCAGCCTGTCAGAGCCGAAAGGCGATGAGAGGCAACTCCACGAATGGGAAGATCTCTCACTCTGTTCTTCTGCTTCCTCCATCTTCACTTCCCTTCCCTTCCTCTCTGCATCGATCTCATCAGAATGGATGCTCGCTGACAGGAAATCAATCTGAGAGACTCTTCTTAATAAGGCCCTCGACTCATTTTAGTTCCTCCTCTGTGCTGCGTGTATTATACCCCAGCTTGTGGCGTCTGGCCCTTCCACCCTTCCACGCGAGCATATATTCGTCTGGAAGACCTTGAGAAGGCCGGCTGTCCCAGGTGCTGCTTGTTTTCCAAGTTTCCTCATTCAGATTACCTGGGAGTTTTGTGGATGGTCAATTTCATTTAATCCGGCCACATGTGTTTTCTAATTCCCTCTGTATGCTAACTCACTCAGCCCCTTGATTTAAACCTCAGTGTCATGGAAGACTTGGTAAGGGGACTCCATAAAAACCTCAGATGGACCCAGTAAACCAGGTGTGAAGAGCCTGGGAAGCCACCTTTTGCCCTGGAGGTCATGGGTTGAAGGTGATTTAGAAGTATTTTTCTGCTACCCTGCTGAAAATCCCACTTGGAAAATCCAGATAATCCCTCATTTTGGTAACTTGGAATGCTGCAAAACTCGGTTCAGAGAAATGTACAAATTTGCTACACAGAAACATCAGCAGCAAACTCAAAGTAAGTGCACATGCACATTCACACAGAAAACAAGCGTTCGCACACACACACACTGAATGAAGGCCCATACTCACCACAATGCGGATAATCTCCTTTATCTAGCCGAGCAGCGCTCACCAGGTCAACTTTCAGATTACCCTTCTGTGCGTGTTTGTGTGAATGTTTTCTACTTATCTTTTGGTTTGTTTGCCAACACTGCACTGCTGATTCCAACATTCCTTATGCAGTGTTGCATATCTGCATTTAGATGAAAAATTTCTTTATACACATTTTTTCTTCATTGGTTTATCTTATCGTGTTTGACTGTCCTCACCAGGAACATGACAGCATTTGTCATGTTTTGAAATGCTTTTTAAGCAAGTACTTTTTATAAATTGTCCTGGCAAGTGACCTCTGCAGCTGTGTTTTCTCTATAGAAAAAGAATGAACTTAGTTCTTTAATCCATTTTTGAATCTAGCATGCCATGTGACTGCGTGCAGAACCAGGTGATGATTGTGTTTTCAATATGATATTATTGTGTGACGATGGTGAGCTAACCATAGATGACTGGCTTTGATAAAACCTTTTTGTTCTGCTGTCAATTGTACATATTTCTTTAGTTTAAAAATTGTTTTATCTAGTATGGTGTGCTGCCTTCAGGTCTTTGTTCTCAGGCTGCTTAAGTGAAAATTGAAGTTGAAAGTTGAATGGCTTTGAGTCCTTCTACATCAATACTGTGAACTGCTCTATGGCTCAGAGATGGCTGTCTTCAGTCAGGGCGCCTTGAATTGAGATGATTTCACTTATTCCATGTGAACTATACATTTGTTGCAGTTTAGCAGCACAACATTAACGTCCAGGGCCTTTTCCTGTGTTGCTTTCTTTCGGCCATTCTTAAGCCATTCCTGGACTATGGGTGCCTAATATCAACATAGTTGTAGTTGCCTATTTCAGGCAGTTAAAAGCAAAAAAACAGTGATCATACGTAATTCCTCCAAATTAAACCAATGAAAGCTGTAGATGAAATCAAGGTGACGGCCTAGAGAGGGATTTTTTTTCTGTGAACACACAGCACATGTCTGAGTGACTCACAGAAAGATGCTGCATCAAGCAAGTTTAATTGCATCTTGATACTGTACCACAATAGGATTTCCTCTCTGTACACTCTGATTAACTGCACAAGGATAAAAAGTCTAAAGTTAATTGTGTGGCCATCTGTGCTCAGTTGTGTATGGAACTTAATTATCATTTTGATTAGAACATAGACAAGTTTCTTTGGGCATATAACAACTTTTCTCCAATTAAAAGGTTAATATATTTTCTTTGACCCCAAAAGGGCCACCATCCAATCCTATGTTAGCAACCCTAACTGTTTAGTAAAGGGTGAATTGATTGTTAATCAAAAGTAATTTATGATTCTGAGTTGTTTTGTCTTTTTTAAACCATTGTAATCTTACAATTCTTATTTTTTATAAATCTTTTTATTATTGTATGCTTTTAGCTTTTTTAGCGTTTTAGTGTATCTGCAGTATTACAATATATATATATATGGTATATGACTAAAGTTCAGGGCGAAGTGTGGCTGTTTATTCTCTGACCCTGCTGCGCATGTGGATCACAGAATGGTGATGGGATGTGGGGGAGTTTACCTCCAGTGATCAGATGAGATGTCAGGTGCAGGTTCTTGGCTTGGTCACTCTGGAGAATTAATGAACCTGGGGAGCTTTCGGCCTCTACAGGGGGCGCTGTGGACGCTCTCCCAACAACTGCGGTGGCACAGTTAAAGAGACTCGGATCAAAGGGAATCACTCCAACCATCGTGCTCCCAATCACCGCTAATTACTGATCCGTGACTCAATTAGGTGAATGATTAATGGCTTTCCAGAGAGATGTGGAAGGATTCAATTATGAACAACACACAGCAACAAACTGTTGTTCACCTCATATGTGCTAGTCCTCAGGACTGAAATGAAGCAGGTTTTATTGCAACATTTAATTTAGTATAAGCTTGTTTTTTTTTTTTTTTGCAAAAATGCATATTCTGAAATATGTGTTCTCATACAGTCTGTCCCCTGGCACCATGAACTGGCCAACATTCTCCAGAAAGAGCTGATCCAGGGGGGATTGGTGCATCCTTGTGCAAGGAGAGGTTTTTGGATTAAACAAATGTATGATAAAGCAAATGTCTCGCTAGGCAAAATCTCTGTCTGCACTCCTCCCCGGCCCCGGTGTATCCAACAAAGTGACATTTGAAAGAGAGCAGAGATGGAAAGGGAGTAGATGAAGGGAGGTGCTGGAAGTGAGAGAACAGGGAGTTATATTCATGGAGCCATCTGGCTGGAGAGCACAGATTACAATGAATTTTCTCTCAGGAAATCAAGAAATACCTAGAATGCAGACAGATGAAAAAAAATGTAAAAACCTGTAATGTGTTCGTCTGACAATAAACAGAATATCGTCTATTTTTGTCTGCCTTCCCTGTGAAACCATCCAGGGCTATTTTGAACCGCTACTGAAACCCATCGAGGTCTTCAGAAACACTGTACATTAAAAATGTAGTTTGGCTTTGTGTGTGAACCCCCTGCAGTCCTGCCTTTGTGTTTTTCTCAACGACATGACAGGCAGCAGGTAAACATTTGGGTCACCATGGTGATTGACTGCATCAGGTACAATAGCCTGCATGGCTGTTGTTTGATCACTGAAAAGTTTTTCCGTTTAGCTCGACAATTGCTGAACACTTGCCAGCAAATTTTGACTAGGTTCAGACGTTCAGAACCCACATGATTCATATCTTCTACAGCCTTATGTTGTTGTTAAAACCCTTCTGTTCTTACCCATAATCTTCCACATGAGATTATGAGACGTAGCTATGTGTTACATTAAGAGGCAGCTTCTGTCATTTGGTCATATGTCCCTCTTGGTGTCTGTCCAACTCTATAATACCCAATTATTTACTTGAAATAAAATATCCTTGAGAGGAGCTGAGGGGGCTCTGTGCTGAGTGCCCCCAACATCTGCCTGAAGCTTGGAAGGCGAGACTTTGAAAAAAAATATCTATATCAGTTAATTTTACCTTTGCCATTAATTCTTACCTCAATTTAAGCATTTTACAACTACATTTCCATTAAATTGTCTGGCTCCCTTATCTCTTATCCCTTACTATGAGTCATCACTGCTGTGCACTCTGTAATACACTGTCACCTGCAACAAAGCCCCAATCAGTGTGTAATTCCACTTTGTGACATTTACAGAGCTCTTGCTCAAAGGAGGAGTCCGCGGAGCTCCAGCACTGTGCGACAGGCAGAGAATTAATCCTTCTCACAGCGGAACAATGAAAGACAACACATGCTTTCATGTCATAGTGCTAGTTCCTCTCTAATTTCAAGTTTTGAATGAAGCACAGTTTTCCCTGCGCACCTTCATTTTTCTCAAAGAATTGATCTGTTTTTTGTTTCTATTTTAACAATAACTCTTGAACTCTTTGTTCATTATTAAGCTACAGCTGGAAGCATCACCCCCTCTGACTGCATTAATCTGTCTTTTTCTCTTTTCTGTCTCTGTCCAAGAAACGGTAAGCAACTGTGTGTGGGTCCTTTTCTGTTAGATGAACAGTGAAAAGGCCTCCCAACGAGACACATACTTTTTCACACAAACATAAACCCAACAGAAGGTGCATGTGCTGTCGCAAACTAAAACAGGAGGGATATGCAGTGCGGCGGGACCAAATAACAGGTCGTCAGATACCTGAAACCCAAACAGTAATATGGGGTGCCAACTGACGCAGGCACATACCCCAGAAAGCCATCAGTCATAATATTTACCCTTTACTTATCCTGCGTTTATTTTTCACTGTTCTTTCTCTTCTTTTCAGCCTCACATGTCTTGCCAGCAAACACTCACTGGCAACACAGTGTGTAATTTCATAAATGTTTGAATTAAATATTCGTTTGGAGAGAAGAGCCTCTCCACATACAGAAAGAAAGGAAGACACAAAAGAAAGAAAAGTAGCGGTGATGTATGTTCAGTTTATCAGACGATCATAGAGAAACCGTCAAGACCAACAAACACTGCAGGTCTTCACCCAGTGGTCTTTTGTCTCCCTCCCTGTATGTTCACTGCACTTCTCAATGCTTCCTTTTGGCATAGCTAGCTTCTTTTTCCAATAGATAGCCCACGGGCCTGTGGGAGACCTCTGACTGAGTTGTCAGATGAGTATGTGCATCCTCTAGGCTGAGGGTCTTGAGAAAAATTTCAATTTGTGAGAATGTAACCTCCTTTTGTGGATGTCCATCACAAACCCGACACGTCTCCTCTTGCTCTGTGCAGGAAATGTGCTTCGGAGTAAGCAGAAAGTATCTGGGAAGAAATATTATGTGTGGGAGTCTGCAGACTAGGTCACCTTTTAGAGAGATGGAATGGAAGAAATGCGTAGATGGTGCAATATCTTACCCGTCAGAAAACCCAGGCCTGGGCTTTCTCCTTTCGATTCCCAGCCACCCTCTCTCCCTTCATTTACCCCATCTGCTAAGGATGTACATGTAACTGTGCAGCAGACGTTGGCCCGGTCTGATTTATGGCTATGGGGATATAGAAAGAGAATAGAATGGATTGCATGTGTTCTTTATTTATAGCCAACACAAATGAAAAGTGAGCTCATCTTCTCCCTCTTGGTTTTTCCCTCCTTTAGCTCACTTTCTCTCGCCTGATACAACTGAACTGCCTCTCCATTTCTTACAGTGAGGCATCTGGAAAGAGTTAAGGTCGCCTCTTGACCACAAGAAAGGTGAGTCTCAGCCCCTGATGTTGAGGAGACATTGTGAACTAGGGCCGCGGTGGGTTTCCATTTCATACTCTTCATGGACATAAAGTACTTAATGTTTAACTTTGACAACATATCTGTGAATTAGATGGAGTTGCGAAATGTATTCCTGACCGTGCCTCAGTTTTTTATTCCTGGGATGCTTGTTCTACTTCTTTATTCAGTGTTTCAAAAAGTGCCCAGAACTCCCAAAGCAAAGATATCATATTAAAAAAATGTACGTGTAAAAGTGCACATCACAAATAAAAATACTGCTTGAGTAAAAGTCTTTCAGTATCTAATATAAATTGTACTTCTCATGATAAAAGCATTTTTGGCACTATATATACTTAAATATCAATTACAAGTAAGTAAATTAAGGTACAATATATTTACTGTACATTGTTGTACATTTTAATCAATATATCACATCTTTATTTGCTTTATTTATACTACAAAATGTGTGCATTCTATAGTTTAGTCATTGAGCATCTCCACAGTTTTCTGTTTACAGTTGCTCTACATAAAATATGACATTTTTGGATTATAGAAATGGTTACAAAACTGTTGCATTTTGTGTTGCTTTGGTTATTTTCTATTAAAAATTCTATTAAAGAAATTATTTTATTTAATCAACGTTGGAAGAATTACTACATAAATTGAATAACAAAGACTTAAACTGACAAGCAATATTTGCTTTAGCACAAAGTCATCAGTTAACAGTTGTCTTAAAACCCACTTTATCATCAAGATTAAATGTATTTATGTCTGTTTCTCAAAGATGATGGAATAGAACATGAGATAGCATGTTCTTAAGAATGAATGTAATACAAACCTGCAGGAACAACAGCAGTGTTAGAGTGTGGGGATTCCACTTTTTCACATGAAGGCCATTTTGTTTCAAAAGATCCATGATAAGAGAAACAAAATTACAGTGCACAATAATTAAGATCAGCCAAATGATTACTGGATTAGTCTTACATTAATTTAAAACCCTGATGAGGACCATATATGGCAAAGATCAGGACTTTCTAAACCTCCTGTGCTTGAGGAATCAATATCCTGGAAGAGTTTTCGCTTCAAAAAAAACCCCCCAAAAAAACCTGGGGAAGAAGTGAACATACCAAATTAACACATATTCAGTTACCAAAATCAAAGTTATCAGAAGCAGGATTCATCTTGAAAGGAAAATATTTAAACTGGCTGGTCACACTCTATTTCTTTGAATGTTGACACCATTTCCACCACATACATCAGCACAAAAACCTCTCACACCCAACACTCTAAAATTAGGAATCAAGTTTCTAACTCCTACAGCTCTTCTTTTGAGCTATTTTGGGGTCCTCTAGTGAAGAAGGCTAACGCTTCAAATACAAAAACTTCAAATTTGCAATGAAGACAAAGGAGCAGCGATAGAATTGCTGCAGGGTTAGCAGACTGCACATTGCTCTTCTACCAGCATATGCCACTCTTCGCTCCCCCAGCATCCACCATGTTGGATCACTACCTTGGGTGTTACTGAAGTCAGAGGCTGCTATTAACAAGAGAGATGCCCTCCCTGAGCCTCGCAGGCAAACCGGGCTACCTGTCTCCTCAGCCTTCAGGCTCTAGATGTCCAATAAAGGTAACCCCCCATCTACAACACACACAGTTGAGTGGATGGCTTATTGTCTTTTGGCAGACGTGGATGGTAGGCTGACAGGAGGGTATGGATTTGACCAGAATGAGGCTATTGTTTACCTGCAAAGGTTGTAATGAAGCACTGCTGTGCTGCAGGGGGAGAACTCTGTGTGGAAGACGATGAGCAAGACATATCTTTATGTGAATCTGCTCCAACCGCACAAACCATCTCTCTCACTCTGATTGGGTCATAAGTTTGTTCACGTTTTCATTTTTTTCTTCTTAAAGGAGCAAATTGTGAAATGTTTAGCATTATTACTGGGTCTTGCCTGTGAAAAACATATTATAACTTACATGCACACGTGTGTTTGGAAGACAGATTGTGTTTTTCGGTGGAAGAATCCAAGTAGAGCCAGATAGCCGCCGCCATCACTTACACCAAGCGAGTCTTCAACTTTGCTGAGCTCTTACTCCGAGATAAGGCTTTGGATCCTGTTGGCCCTGCAGTTTGATCAATCTGCAGATTTATAGCCACCACTGCAACATGCTGATGAAGCGTGAGAGTAGTAAATTCTGTTCCCCTCACAGACAACTCTCCCTGCTATTTCTCCCATGTATTGATGTAACACAGTGAAATATTCTCATTCTGGTTTTGTTGGGAAAATGAGCAAATGGCTGATGTTAATCAGCTCTGACTTGTTCCACTCTGTGTTTCCATTCATATGACTCCTTTTGCACACATTTGCCACACATCTAATACTTCCCGGAATTTGCAAAATTTCTAATTCACATCCTTTAGTGTCAGAGTCGATCTGTGGGGCGTTCGGCAACACTAGACTTTGTCTAGTGTAGTGAAATGTTCACTGCTGCAGAAATTTGATACTCATCACGACTTCAGTGGCAGAGGTTGCTTTTCTTATATTCATATTCATACCCCTATCAGTCCTCTCAAGTCCTCCTCCGCTCTGGTTTTTAGTCTTTTTCTGCTCTATTCAGTTATTGAATTTGTCATTTTGCCAAGATTAAAAAGAAATGAGATTTCTCACAATGGGACTCCTACAAATATGAATTTGATAAATTGACCTGACCTAATTTTGAAGTCTAGCTGAAGCTCATTGAGATAGTTTCTCTGATGAGTCACCATATCAAGAGTTTGTGTTGCCTACCAAGCTTCAGTCAGATGCTGGGGGCACTCAACACAGAGCCCCCTTCAGCTCCTCTTAAGAATATTTTATGATACCGCTAAGACAGAGAAGGGCTGAAAAATACCTCTCCATTGGCTGTTACTAGAAACATGATAAAGTCTCCAGAGTCTTAAAGGCATGAATGTGATGAAGCAAGCACAAAACCTTGATCCACTATTCCCAGACTTAGAATGGAGGCCAGGTAAAAGGTTAAAAAGAAGAGGGGGGGGTGTTAATGGCAACCGGCCTAACCTCTTGACCCTGCTTTGTTGGAAGGGAGGGTACCAGGGGTATCTGACTCAGGATCCATTTTGGAATAATAAAAGAACAAAGCTTGGATATCCGACATGTGGTACAAATATCTTCTATCTTTACAAGGACTTGGTGAAGGCCTCTGTCACTAATACAAAATGAATTGTGCCTACTTGTATTACATTATATGGAGATTTTGCCATTTTACCTCCATTTTACCTCCATATTACCTTTACAACTTCCACATAGGTATATATTTTGAAGAAGTGCCCAGGAATTATCAATATCTCAGGAAACACCTTTTCTCTAGTATGGATTGCTCTTGTCCTAAATGTCTGCCACCTGTAGTCTGCACTTGTGAATATCAAGTACACAGTTACTAATCTAAATCAGTTGGGGCAGGTGGGGGCCAAGATCATTACTCCTGGTGAGGCTGACATCTGAGGCCCAGAGGAGGATGAAAACACACTCTGATCTCCTTCCAACATGCACTACAGCCTCAGAACACTGCCTCAGCAGTCAGATTCCTACTGACGGTGGATCAAATGAACACTCGTGCCACGATAATGAGCCTCTCCTCATTTACTCCCATCATGAGTATCCTTCCTCTCTGCATTCAAAATGTCTGGAAATACAGCCCTCATTGCTTGGTTCTGTATATTTCCTGCTTGCTAATCCTTGAGTGTATTAAATGCCAATCGCTGTCTGGGCTCACCAGACAGAGGGTAGAAGAGTGAAGAACAGAATGTCACCCCTGTCTGTGCAGGCTGCTCTGCACCTTTTACCCTATAGGGGGAGCCATGACCTCATGTTCCTCTGCTCAAGCTCCTCTGGTCTGTATCAAATTGCTTCCAAGGTTTCATGAAAGAAAAAAAAAACACAACAAAGAAACAGAAAAAATTGCTTAAACTCCCCAGAATGTATCAGAAATAAAATTAGATCAAGTGCAATGCATGTCAGACAGTGATGTGGAAGGACACACGCACAAGACTTACAAAAGCATTATTATAAGCCTTATGTGTGTTTGCTTGCAGTCTAGGCCTTAGTGGCTGAGCAATAGGTAATCTGACTGCTGCTTTAGAAAAACTAAAATATGTGGCATGAATGGCATTACTCTGTTGTTGAATACATAATAAGCACAAGCAATGAGTTTGTTTCCATAGGCTTGCGTAGGCCACTGTGGGTGAAAAACGATTTAAATAGACTATTTAAAACCTCCTTAAAATTCTTATAGAGTGCTTACATTATGTCTATCCTTTTAAAATTCAAAACCCAAAGATTTTAGCGCAACCCTCTGTAGACAATTTGTTTGCATTGCAGTCTGTAACCTTGCCCAGCACTTTATGAACTGTAGCCAGACAATGTTTAAGTGTCCAAGTGAGTGTATAAGACTGACCCTGTTTGAGCTGCAGGGCAAATACATCAGCTATGTGCTCTGAGTAAACAACATAAAGAAGGGGCTATTCAGTGGATCTCTGTTTTCCAGAGATAAGTGTGGCTTGAAAACAGAAGTGTCAAACGTAGAGAGTGGGGCGGGAGGGGGGTGGATTTTGATGTTTGTTCCTGACCCAGAGATTATACATGCCTGTGGAGTGATGCACTTCATGGCCTGGTTGACAAAAGACTATTGGCAGGATGCTAGTTGTTGTTTGCAGACCTTCATGCAAGAGAGACTGTTTGGCCTCAGGCACCGTACTGTATAAATCTGCATGTCTTTGATGCTGCGCATCAGTTAATTCACATGTTGGGGTGGGGTTGGCTGTGCAAAGTCATCCTAGTCATCCTCTATTTTATTGACACTGATAGTGATATAAAAACCTGATGGAATGACATAGAGACCATGAGCAATATGCACAATCAATGCAAACTTGGGGTCCATTTTTGGGAAGTACAACGTTTCTTTTCATGTTTTGCTGATGATGTACAAATCTATCTGCCCTTAAAGACAAATGATCAAGCCTCAATTCAGGTTTTGCTTGACTGTCTCGGGGATATTCGATCTTGGATGGAAGTAAACCTCCTCAATTTGAACAAAAATAAAACTGAGATAATTTTATTTGGTCAACAAAACCTTTTGGAACGTTACGACAGTGCCATTGGCAGCCTTGATTCTCACTGTCATTCTTTTGGAAGAAACAGTCTTTGGGATGTCATCCATAGTTTTGTGAGGAGCTTTTGTGAAGCTTAGACTGGTTGCTCCAGCCACCTCCATCTTGGCATTGCCATAACTCCCAGCAAATCCAAAAGTGGGCAAAGAGATGAAGCATGGGCAGAGCTCAGAAGGGTCAAATGAAGCCCTGTTTAACAAGCTGAGGTGAAATCAAGTAGACTAAGAGCATGCTGTCACTGAAAGTGGCCATGGCCTTACTATTGCAGAAGTGAGCTATATTAAAATTCACTGCCCATAGCACTTCCACTTTGGCTTTTACTACCCTGGCCATTGCCGTTGGAATAATTTCCTTAAAAAATAAATGAGTGTTTGATACTATCAGCAGTGCATTTAACTTAAAGAACAAAGCAATGTTGTTTTATCCAGTGCGGATATACAGTATATAAAAATCTTCTGCCTTTGCCTGGCTACTACAGTATGGTTAAGGTTAAGCATCATGACAAATAAGGGTTAGGTATGAGTTAGGTCATGGTCATAGATAATAAGATGGGGACATTAGTTACAAGTCTATGACAGGGCAAAGTCTGGACTTCTGCAGACTGAGAGTGTGAGATGTTATGTGCAGGGGGTTACCAAAGAAGTAAATGTGGCTCAGGTGGTATTGCAGGGTGATTGGAAGGTTGGTGTGTGTGAATGGTTACTGCTCCTGATGAGCAGGTGGCCCCCTGCTGAGCGTGTGTGAATGGCTGAATGCTGACTTGTAGCGTAAATCCCTTTGAATGGTCAAGAGGACTAGAAAAGCATTACTTAAATGCAGCCATTGACCATTTACCATTTAAGGCACAGACTATGTAACCACAAGGTCCTTTGGTCAATGCTATACCTGCCATACCTCCCTGCCATACCCATTCTCTCTCCCTGTCTCCTGTCTGCCACTTCTTGAACTATCCCCAGACAATAATATGATAATAGTACATATGAATAATGCTCATGTAAGGCTACAACTTCAGCTGTTTTTTTTTTCTATTAACAGTCTATCATCACAGTAGCACAGACAACCATTAAAAGCCAAATTGCTTACATATATAGATATACTTAAATGTGATTCAATAACAAAGTGCATTTTATTGCTTAAGTTGTATGTCATTTGAAAAAAAAAGTAAAGCATATGCTCCAACACACGGGTGCAAATCCAGTGCCTGGTGTTGAATGGGGGTTGGGGTCTTTGTATGAAAAACTGAGACTATGCCCAAGAGCTCATTCTGGACTACACCACTGTGGGGACAGAGAATGGGAGGGCTCTGTGACCCATCTGCTCATATCTATTCCACCACTATAGGAGTATAATATTCCTTTGCCCAATGTTGACCATAGACTAATTATTGTAAATCCACGTAGATACACTCGTTATTGTCTGAGTATGCACTAACACAAACGCCTATATACAGATATACCCATACTCACATGCAGGAAAGACACATATGCACGCTGATCTACGCATAATAGCCTATATTGCACTGGCATAGATCCATTTAGCTAGGCAAATACTGATGATTTGTGCTAAGGTATTATGAAAAAATAATAATCTGAAAATTGCCAGCATATAATTGCCACAGCTGTGTGTGTGCGTGTGTCTCTGTTAATAGAGCGAGTGGGTCCTAGCTCATTACTCTGGCAGAGAGAGGCTGCTTTATCTACTATCTGGCCCATTTTAAATGCTAGCCTATTTTTAAATGGGTTCCTACACACAGCCTTGTTGGCAGCAGAGAACCTAATCTCTTACCAGGCTTCACTTTGCTCTCTTTCTGACTTCCAACTCTCTCTAACTTATTGTCTGGCACTCCTTGTGTTGCATCTTTTCCTTGTGAAAATTATGAATTTGGGCATACACATTTTATCATATCCGAGTAATTTTGTTCTTCGCTGAGGATTTCTCTAAATGAAGTGCAACAAAGTAAAAAGACTCTATGTTATTATTGATTTAATCAAGTTTTTGACAAACTTCTCCTGCTGGTTCTTAGCAGCCTGACACTAAACTGAACGCCTCACTGTTGAAATAATGGATGCAGAGGAGTTGAGCAGCTAAATATGTAACTGTACACCCCTCAGTTCTGAAGTTGACTCCATTGCCTCAACATCTCCAAAATGATGTGCATAGAGGCTTGAGAGAGACTTCCCTCTGGAGTGAATCTTGAGAGCTTGTTACTTGCAGTGTTCAAAGATTTTTCACATTGTCCATGGTCTCCACTCTCTCTGCCTCCTTCCTCTCATGCCCTCCATCTCTCCTCTCCTCTCCCATCTGTTTCTCTCTTACAGACGGCATTCTTGATTTGCTCCTTCACTCTGTCATCCTCTCATTTTCTCTTTCACGTTGCATACAGAGGATACTTGGCCGACACCCAATTTGCAGGCACTGTGTTGTAATTGTTTTTGTTGGTGGTAAAATAACATAAAAAAATATAAATAAATAAATCCATAAATAAACCTCACAGAAAAAAATGAGCCCCTTCACTTGCATTTGTCTGTGAGTCGTGAATCGGTTGTATATGTAAATGCAAATCTGTTGAAGATGTCAGACATTAGCATGTTACTGTGCTTTTGTACCAGAACGTAGAAACTGTCCACATGTCTCCGGTGATATCTGCTACATCTCGGCATTTGCATATCTGACAATTGGCTGCAGGAATCTGCTTTGAAGGACAGTCTCTTTGTCTGGAGCGAACTCATTAGGTGTGCAGACGTTTGCACCAACCTCTTCAGCGCTTACGCCGTCAACACCATTTGTGCATTTCATTTCTCATGCCCGCTCTTTCACTCCCGTCCCTCTGCATCGCACCCACCTCCATCAACCCCAGCCCGCCTCTTGCTACCCCCCCCCGCCGCCTTTACCATTTCGTTCTCCATCCTCTTGTCTTGGGCCAGTGTGAATCTACAGCCTTCTGCTGCGAGGGCTGATATATCTGAAGTTACACATGCGTTCGTGTTGCAAGCAGCCATGACTGTGACGGACATGTATATAATGTTATCAGACTCTGTCAGACATGCCAGCTCTCTTCTGTTGTTCATTTGAAAGCTATTTAATGTGTCAGGCTTGAATGCTGGGGAGACCTACAGTGGCTCTTTCCTGTACCAAGACTCTCATTTTGCAGGTGTTGACACACTGCTGTGTATGAATATAAAACACATATTGCTTTTAAATTCAAGGAATTTAGCTGAGGTTCTCATCCAGAGTGACTTCCAGAAAGTGAGCAGCATGGGGGGCTGTCAGTGTCTCAATGCACCAAACTTTTCCCTATCATGGCAACAACAGGGATTGATCTTGTGACATTTTGGATGTTGAATTTCACAGAAGACATGCACCAGTGAAAGGCTACAAAAAGTATGTATAAGTGTAGTGGAATTCCAGCATAGTCAAGAAGTTTGGAATCACTGTTAGTGGGAGTTTGGGGGTTAAACTTTCTCAACACTTGTGTTAGAACTTATAATTAGCCCCACCAGGCTGTTTCTCTAAGAATTCAAATGACAATATGCAACCAGTCACTGGCCCCTGAGCTCTATACCCACAACTACAGCCTGACTGATATGAAATTTTCTGAAAAAAAGTTTTGATTTCTTGACAATGGTCAATATATTTTCACAAGGATCCTTCAAATGTGGTTATCAAATATTTGTAACAAAGATACGTAGCAAGGCAGAATATTTTACAAACTAACAATGAGTTTTTACTGACTTAATGGCTGATTGAGTCAATAGAAATTCAATGTAAGTCACCATAACTGTTTCTGCTATGTGTTCTTTAAAACCTTATTTTTTGATACTGGCCAGTATTGATGACATTTAAGCCAATACCAGCAGATAATATCGGCCAAATCGATTTATCGGTTGGGCTCAACATTTAAGCCAATATTGCTATAGCCAGCAGATAATATCGGCCAAATCGATTTATCGGTTGGGCTCCACCCACAACACACCACGTTTCTCCCATTGTCAGAGACAGTGGCTCCCTTCAAACCATCTCAAGTGCAAAATGTTAATGTCTAAACATGTCACTGTTCTTAAGCAGATTCAAATGACAGTAAGATGTTACTGAGAAAACACAAGTGCATGGAAATTCACTCAGAGCATGTTTTACTGCGACTTTGGCCTTAGCAGCTTTGTAACGCTTCATGTGGGTATGGTGACACAGACCCACAGCATTCACACCAAAGTGAAAGATTTTACACATTTTCTTTGTTTTGTCAACTGCTTCATTTTATTTTCAATTTTTTTTTTTCCAACAAAACTGTCAAAAATATATTCTCGAGCAACATAAAATTGTTGTCTCATTTATTGGTCAAACAAAGTCAAACAAAAATACCAGTCTGGTATAATGGGATTTAGCTCTGTTTTACTAAGACCGAGACTGACAGAAAACAGGCCCTGAGTGCACTCAAACTGCTTCAGAATAAAAGTAGGGATGTAAATACTTTGCTGATGATGCACCTATTGTGTCATTCTTTTAAACTAGACTCCAAACTACCTTTGGAAAACATTTAATGACTGCTGACTCATACTTCATGAATATACTGTAGATGTTATCACCACCTACCAAATGACTACCTACTAAAAGTGCCTGGAATTAAACATTCTAGGGTTGCACTTACTTAGAGAAAACCCACCTCTGACACAATCACAGCGTGCCTACTTCAAGTTGGAGGGTGTGATGCGTTTTTTTTTTTTGTTTTTGTTTTTTTTGCTGTTTGAGGTCCAAAGCAGCTTTTCAAAATTAAACTGCGGAAAGCCTCAAAGTCAACATTGGCTTAGCGAGTCCCACTGGCAAATCAGGTCTGATGTGCAAAAGTCACCTTGACAGTTTCCACAACAGTGCTGCCTTTGGTAGACAGCAGTGTCATCCAAATAGATAGTGGGTGTTAAGCACATGAAAGGACAGCACACACAATCCAGAGACTGCAAATGTTGAAACGGATCAAGGAAAACAGATGCAACATATTTGGCCTCATAGTTTTAGGTGTTACTGCATAAAGCCACTCATCTGTTGATCATACAATAAACTGAACTATATTAGGTTTAACCCAAACGTCTTAAGTCACCTTCCCACAGCCTGACTTGATATGCACCATTTCCCCTCACAATAAGGGATTAGTGATTCACCTGCATTTACATCAATACAACACACACGTCAAACTGACAGATTTATGACTCTCCCCAACAGGATTTTTTTTTATCATAACATGCACTTTCTTCCTTCTTATAAAGCTCCACTTC
>KV751319.1:7233510-7262405 GCA_001698575.1 Mola mola
GTCTGTAAGGTAAGAGTAACACAATCTCCAGGAAGAACGGGGACAACAGGACGCAGCAAGGGGTTAAGAAAAGGAGGAAAGATGGAGGCTGGCTGAAAGCACATTTAGGAGGAGGACCGTCAGTGACCCCATCCTTTGACACTTCCACTGTTGTGTCTTCGTATCTATGGGTTGTCTACAGTGAGGCGAGATGCCTGGACACTGCATTCCCAGGGAAGAGAGGAGATTAACATTCCTGGGACGTGGCTGTATGAAGACTTATGAGAGAGGTAGTGTCAGGGGAGTTCCTTTACTAACAGGATGTAATGGAGAGCTGGGAAGAAAATCTGATTTACTCATAGAATACAGTCTGACAGCACTGTAAAAATAAGTGAAATTGGCTGCCATGCTAGTAAAAAAAAAAAAAAAATGCATTTTTTAAAATTTAACTGATATATTTACAAAAAAAAATCCCTTTGTAGCAGTGATAACTTAATCACTGAGTGGCTATTTGTGCACACTTTTTTTTTTTTTTTGTCAGTACTGAATTACACTTTGAAAAGAAGTGTGTCTGTCCTTCCCCCACAAAAATATGCAGCTGTTTATTTCCCAGCCGCCTTCAGCTGAGAAGGCTGAGAGAGTTGTGAGTGTGAGCAACGTCTGAAGGGAGGGGTTGTACTTGGTTAAGGCTGTCACCGAATTGAATATACGTGTTTAAAAGGAAAGTTTTGTGACATGCATTACCATACTGAGTAAACCACAGTGTGTGTGTGCATGCAAGTGTGTGTGTCTAATGACATAGGGCGGCCACTGTCTGGCTGTTTGCCCCAGTACTATTTCCTATGCACCCGTCTGTAGTCGCAGGACAAAAGGCTCCTTCAGCCTGTCTTTTTGCAAGCCAGCGGAGCCATGGAGGCTTTGTCTGCACAGGCTGCATGTGAGAGAGAGACTTGGATCAGTCCGCTGATGCCTGTGCCACTCAGATGTGCACAAACACATCTGAGTGTTACATATAGTCACATATGTAAAGATATTTGACTGTCAATGTGTGTTTCAGATGTGCACAAACACATCTGAGTGTTTAAATATAGTCACATATGTAAAGATATTTGACTGTCAATGTGTGTGTGTAAGTGTATATGAATGTGTGTATTTGCTCTCTTTAGACTTTAAACCCTCAGAGGGAGAATACAGTTGCAATCTAAGGACATTTTAAGCTGCTTTTCAACTCCTTTAAATGCATTTTGAGGATTAAGACTTCATTTTGGGGTGAAAGTTGAAGCTAGATATGCAGTGGTGACAGTTAAAGGGGCAATTTGTAAGACACAGCTAATATTTTAATTAAAAAAAAGAAGTACTCATATAGTAATTGTATAAAGTAACCATTGTGATACCATGCCTAAAATTATTAGCATGCTGACCCACTAGCCGTGGCCCATCTTTTCTCGTAATATGTGTTGCTCAAGAGGCAATACTGAGTCACATTCAACTCGAGTGAGGAACAAGAGTGGAAAAAGAGCTGGCCAAAGGCTTTTCAGTTACATACAAGTTAAAGAAAATAAACAATGTTCATCACCACCCCAAACACTCATGGGAAAAGAAGAGTGGCAACAGAATGGGTAAACAAGAGTAGATATATTCCACTTTCACAACTCATGGTGAGCAAAAACCCCGTGGTTTGATGTTGAATTTTTTTAATGTTTCTTCAAGACTGGCAAGTTTCATCTGACTTTGTCAATATAGCGAAATGTATCTTTTTAACAAGTAACAACAAAAAAACAAAACAACAAAAAGTAAAATTTAGTGAATTGACTAAATCTCATCAATAAAATTTAATAGTTTGATCTGGATGTTCATCCTTGCTACTGTGGTCATGCTGGACTAAGCTGTAACTTAATTACAGACAGACACTACACATGGAATTATATAGCAGTGATGTTTCAACCAGTTGTAGTAGCTATAGCCCTAAGCCGGACCCCTAACCCAGTCGAAGTTGTATACTCAACACATAACATTGGCTTTATGAAATGCGTGTGAATTTGAAGTTTGAAAAGTTTGATATACATTTTTAAAGACATTACATTGTTTAGTCTGTGTGTCTGACTGTACACAACCTGGAATAATGTCATTAGGAATGGGTAAAATACTGCCACCTCATCATTTGGAGCATGTGGATGGTATTAACAAGTCATACCTTTAAAGTTTGTCCTTGGAATTATACTAGAGTGTAATGTGATAGAGGGTCTTCAAGAATATAGAGGTGTCCATGAGTGTCTCTCTCAAGTGTATCTGTTTACATGTACATCCATATTCATCCCATTATTACTTTGCATTTTTAGTAGTGTATTGCTCTATGTCTGTATGACAGTGTTTGTAGAGATGACACAGGCAGAGTCAGATGAAGCGTCGGTCTGTTCTGAGACGCTTCCCTCTGTGACCTCAGACTGTCATAAATCTCCTAATTCCCCCATTCCAGTGTCAAAGAAAACGGCGCTCTCAATTGCTGGAAAATCCCAATTTCATGACTGCTGTAGAACAAATTCTGCAGTAGCACCACAACAACAGCTTTTCCCTCTGTAGTGCTGTTACTATTTGACACCTTATCTTAACTAACCCCTATTCAGTTAACGGGAGTATCAACAACACCGACAGGATTTTGTCTTTTACCGCCACCTTGTGCTATGGTAAACGGATGCAAACAAAGGAACAAAGAAGAGGTGCACCACTTCAATAAAGGTCAACAGAAAGTCTGATTACAGTAGGCCTTTACAGTATCTTAAGATCTCTATGATAATGGAATAAGAAATTCAGAAATCTTTTGAAGGAATATATTGTAGCACAAAGTCCTCTGCGCATTTAAAAACACACAGTATATAAGATATGAGTTTGCCAGCTTAAATCACGTATGGGGTCATTTTTAGGTTATTTCGGCTGCCAACCAATTGCAGTTAACAACAGTGATAGCAGACAGCAGCAGCAGTAACAGTTAGATGTGTTTAGCTGGCTGTTCAAATAGACCCTCCTGTAATGTTTATGGTCGTTTGCTTGCAGCATTAGGTTGATCATTACCTCATGAATGAGATGTTCTCACTGGAACCTTTTTTTGAGAGCAAAAAGTTGCAGAGATGCAAGAAAAAATGTCCCAGCTGTTGGCTCGCTGCTTTGTGGTCTGTTAGAAAATGTTGGAGAAAAAAAAACTGCAGGTGGTCTTGGAGAAATGAAAGCAGAGCAGGGAGTTTGCATTTATAGTAGTGTGAGCCACATGAATAATTAGAACCTGGTGTAGTCATTGTTCATTGTAATCATTCAGTCACTAGTCTGGTTACACCAGCAGGTTGCTCTGCAATTCAACTTAAGCACCCAGTTTACTCCTCCAAGCCAAATGTAAAGATGTTATAAAGGCATTCAGGACATTCGATTTGGCTGCTTCAAAACATAATGGCCTTTTTCCAGGAAACAGTGTGCGGTAGTTCGTATATCCATGAGACTTTGTGACAAAGTATACCGCTGTATGTTACTCTCCCTGCCAACCGCGATCTGTAAATTGTAATTAAAACCTTGATGTGTTGTGACACTGCTGTAAAAAAAAAAAAAAAAAAATTGACATTTGTTAAAAAGAGGAAAGAATGTTGTGACAAAGATTCAGGAAATGAAAGAAAAGAAAAAAAAGGGGCAGAGGAGGGCCACTTTATTGAGAATGACATCCCTGCGATCACGTTTCAACAAGATTTGCTGCTTTAATATAAACTTGTTTAATTTCGGTGTAAGAGAAGTAACACTTTGCAACACGTATTAATGGGACAGCTCCAAAACCCATAGACCTGTTAGCAGTTACCGTACAAGCTTTATTTGATCTGGGAGTTGACCAGGAGTATTCTATCCTGTGGCCCTGTGAGACCCCGGCAGCCAGGGAACCGACTTCCTGTCATACTCCTGCTGCATTTATTAGCCTGATTCATGGGGACCTGTGTGGAGATTTACTGTTCACTCCATCTTGAAAGCTTTTTTATTGTTGTAATGTTAACCTGAAAGAACATACTGAGTCCCAGTGAGGGGCCACATCATGTGCGTGAGCTTTGCCTCTGAATTCAAACCCTGTGGCTTTTAATATGCAAACACCAACGACGGATGGCAGAGACACGTACAAATCTCAGCTGCCCTTGAAACCAGATGCCCTGGCTTCCTCAGGTCTGGAGGATTAATATGAAGGATTACTAAACATGCTACTTTGTAGTTAGGATTAACCCTCTTCACTCCACCCTTAATGCAATCAAACCCCATAACACCAATACATACCAATTGAGGGTGAATTACGCATTCACAACACACTCACAACTACAATTATACCAAATCAGGGCATTGAAAGTGAAATACCATGGCATTGAAGATTCACGCCTTATTTTAATTCAGGCCCAAGGCTTTGGATCTCCTGAGCTACAGAGGAATGTGACAGAGTGGTGTTGGAAGGGGGCTAAAAGGAGATGTATTGTCGGCTTGATGGTGATGAGGTTCAAGGAGGAGGGAGGTTGTTTCTTAGTTTTTCTTTTAAACAGTCGTGATCTTGACAAATCTCTTTTTCTGGGTCCCACCTCTGCCCAGGTAGCAGCTACTGTAGTAGTAGGGTTAGAAAGACATTTTTGGTTAAAGGGGCTCTGAGGGTGAATACATTTGACAAAGGAATTCATACGGTGGAATTCAAACTGCCAAAACAACGAAACAGGGTGGAGAGTGGGGTGGGAGGGGGTGGTAGAAGAGCACAAATGGAGCAAGCCCTTCAGGGCAGCTGTCTCCTTGAAGCTGATCCCACCGAGTTTAATCCTTCATATCACGTGAGCAAAATCCCGCCGCTGCCGCTCCTTTCTTCTCCAGACGGCCAGTGGATGTGGGTTTTAGCCTAAGGATGGAAGTGGGGCAGCACGTCTGTACGATCCTTTCTCTGTGCTGGCTCTGCATTTTCCTGAATTGGATATAGGGCGTGGAATGAGGAGATAAGGTCACAAAGAGTTTTCATTTCAATTTTTAGAGGGGAGACCCCATTGCAGATGGTGAACCACACCTGATGTATGTTCAATACAGACATTCACAGCAGAATGCAAGAATGCTAAGGACACAATATACAGAAGCCCTTACTTTTGCTTATTTAAAATTGAAACAACATTCCTCCCCAAGTCTTTTGAAGTGGTATTATTGTCGAGGTTGCTGCTCCAAAGACAGCCGAATTGCACCAAATAAATAAAAGGCAAATAAATAAAAAAATGTTGCATGTTAACAAAATATACTTTAATGCCATTGAAATTAGGAGCCACTGTCATATACAGAACCATTTAAGTTGACAGAGTATGTTGACTGAAAAGGACCCAGATGGTTGTGTCCCTTGTGAAAGCCAAAGTTGACAATAATAGGTGTTAGTTCATGTCTAGACAACTAAGACTGTAGGTCAGTTACCTGTCTTTCCCCGCACATCAAATGCACACAAATACAAATGCACATACACGCAAACACGCAAACGCACACACACAAATCAGTCGTGTCCCTCTATCTGTGTGAGGACGCTCATTGACACAATGCATTCCAGGTTCCTAATCCTGACCTTAACGACACAACTATACATCTAACCTCAAGCCTCACCCTAACCGAAACAAAAACCTCAGTCCTGACACTAAAAAAGAGTGCTCACCCTCAAAAATGACTTCCAGAGTTGTTAGGACTGGTAAGAATGTCCTCACAAAGCCAACATGTCTTCATAAGACTTGATTCATGTCAAAATTTGTCCACACAGAAATGCATCGATAGAATAGATAGATTAGTTGATAGAAACACATATAGCCAGGTTGTCTTGGTGTCCGCTTGATTTGAATGTGACCTCTTAAGTAAATAAAGCTTGACAGCTGGAACAGTTTAAGTGTAGCCTGTCTACAACTCAACACTAGACTGATCTTGAGCCACGTCAGCCACAGTCCAGTCTTTCTCTGCTTTCTTCCTTGACTCCAATACAGTGTGTCTTGGTACAGGTAAGTTCCTGAAACAGACATTGTCAGGTTAGTCATTGTTGCTATTCTTACTAATGATAACCACTATATCTGTCCTTGTAATATATGTCCTTTTATTTGTGCTGCAGCAACGTGTCCCTTTTAAAACTGAAGTTCAAGTTTCAAAGCTGAGTTTAGGTCAATCAATATAAGAGATGTACAACCAACGACTAACCCTAACCCTATATTTAATGCTAAAACTTTGACCCCCACAAGCTATTTACCCTTAAACCAAAGCTAAGCCATGCAGGACTAACCATCAAAGTAGCAAAGATTAACGAGCTGAGTTAATGACTGAACCTGGACAAACAGTGGCCTGTTTCATTGCTCCACTCCCACACAGGTGCGCTCACCCACGCTCCAGGTGCACTGATGTCATCTGCACCAGACACTGCAACCTAACAAATCCAGATTAGAACAAATCCATGGCATGTCAAAACATCTGTCACTATGTGCCCATCTGGGAAAAACATCGAAACATCCATCACAAAGGTCTTTCACTGAAGGTAAGCTTTTTGCAAAACGGACGCACTGTGTAAAAAAACAGTCAGTCGGTCAGTCAGGTTTTTTTTTTTTTTTTTTTTTCATTGATTTTTTTAAAGATTAACTAAATGAAGGTGAGACAGCAAAGACACAGTTGAACCCAACCCGAATTTGGTTCAATTTGCTCTTAACAAGAAACAAATGCACACGGAACAAAAAACAAACCCTGCACACACATTGATAATATATAAAAGTGAGTTTGGATGATTTTGAAATTGGGGGTTTAGAGGAAGAGCTCATGTAAATCTTGCATATTTCCAGTTCATTGACATATTGAGGAAAGTGTAGAGAGATGGTTTGTTCACGCAGTCTTTAATGGTCTACAGGAAAACAGCATTTTTAGGCACTGAGTTTGCAGTGGTTACATATCAGTAGTGGGCAAATTCAAGTATGCATCTCCATGATGATGTATCATAAAGATTGATGTCACAAATCACAACTAACTGCCATTTGAAACTTTATATATGCAAAGTATATTTATTGCATGCTATATACTTCTATATACTCCTCGTTGAAATAAGTTTTTGTAAAAGTCCAATAGTTCCATGACCCAGGTTCAGTTAAAGAGAGGCTTTCTCCAAGACGCCCTACACTAGTGCAACAGTATATCATCGGCACATCAGATTTTCAGTTGTCCCTCACTGATGATGAAGGCAACATATAAAAGATCACAAATTTCTGGTTTATTTTCAGTGTTAAAGCCGACACAAATTCTCAATGTCACTTAAAGAGACGCATTTACATAGATAAGTTTAACTTCCTAACAGCTCCCAGAATTGACCCAACGGAGGATTTATTCGATTTGCTTTTTTACATTTACAAAGCAAGTGAAAATTCAAGCGACTTAATTCACACAAAAAGTCACTTTTCTGATCCTTTCATCCTTGAAAGAGACAGCGTTGACCCGAAGCTCACAGTCATTTGGTCGAGTGACTTACAAAACCACAATAACCCTTCTGTGTTCAAAAGCTCATGTCAAGCATTGCTGGAGTTTCACCACACACACTGACACACTGTCACTGAAAGGTAGTCATCTGTTTGTCAGAGGAGGCCATACAGCTCTTTTGCTGCATCAAATAGCTCGTTCAACACAGTTTAGCAGCAAAGGACAACAACCAACCGTATCAGCAAAATCCACTTACAATTTCCTCAAGTGTCATGGCAGGCAGCTTTTCATCATTGTGACAGCTCCTTTAGCTTGATATGAAGATATTGTTATTACAGTTTGAATAGAAATAGAATGAGAGGCAGGTTCTTGTGTCTGTCAAGGTCCGTGTGGTTAATGTTAAATTTTCATCAGTTTAAACACTGATGGATGGCGTGATTCAGTTCATCATCATTATGTCACGAGTGTGCTAGAACGTGTAAAACTTGGGAGACTGAGGGCCATTTATAATTCACCTTGAGATGAACACAATGACAGAAGGGTAGTGGTACACCTTGATGATAATAGCGTCCATTGTCGCACGTGGCGTAATGGCTATTCGAACAGGATATTGACCCAAGCAGAGCATGCCTGCTTGGCTTTATGATTCTTATCAGAATGTACGCAGCTGTGGGCCCTGCTGAGAGTGATACTTTAGCCATCCATTCATAGTCATTCATCACTGAGGCGGGATGTGATTCCTATATCCATTAAGCGAAGATAGATTCACAGTTCCCTCGTGGCCATTTAAGAGTGAAAAAATGTCCAGAGGAGGTCAACTCTCCTGAAATAGCCTTGAACCTACCTTGAAACACAAAGCATTCACGTTAGATTGGCTGCAACACCCTAACAGAAAGTTGTGCCCTTGATTTTGCAGTACCATTTTATAATTGCTAAAACTTTAAGGCTTACAATCCAATTTTAATAAATACATTCTGTGGCAAACTGAATTAAAAGCATGCAGCACTGAAATTTGGAATGGCAGCAAATACCACGATTTGTATTTTATTTTAACATAACATGTATTTTCCATCCCTGCAAGACCGTTAAATTGCACCGTGATGATTTTCTGCTAAGGCATTTTGTCAGTTTTTTGTGAGGAGCACTTAGCTGTGTGCCACTGCATTCTCGTTTGCTCTCTAATCACCAAGGCAAAACTCGATTTGTCACTGCCTAACCTCTCAAAAGAGGTGAAGTCCTGGGCGCTAAATTGCACGATGGACTTTTCCTCAGCCGTGAAAGGGCTGCCGCATTCAAGGACGTTTGCCGACCATCTCAGTTCATGCTTTTGAAATGCCACCTCTCATTAAGCCGTGCGAGCTGGAGCAACTTGGCAGCCAAAAGAGAGTATTGAGCTTTGTGTCTATATGGAAAGGAGAGCTGCAACACCAAATTGAGCATCTCCTATTAATTTAATTATGTCTATGAATTAGTAGATGGATTTGTTTGTGTTATGGAATGGACTCCTTAGTGACTTTATTCAAGATACTTTTTACATGTACAGTTTGAGGTTCTCTTGTTTTGAATTTGAATTTGATTTTGTTTTTGTTTGCAGACGTAAAGAATTCCATGGCTTGACAGTGATGAAATTAATGGGCATGTCTTATCAATATTGTGTTTGAAATCAAACACAATATTGACAGGAAGAAAATTAAGCCTTTGGAGACGAGTTCTACTTCAATAGGTCTTGTTTTCCTTCCTCTATTAATAAATATGCTTAATTCCAATCCTATTAAACCCACAGCTGCCTGGAATCCTCAACGGACAAAAAAGAAGTTTATATTTATGACAAATGCCCTCCTTTGTCTTAAAACAGATCAGCCAGCTCTTTGCATCCATCATTGTAATAGCGAGTGAAGCTGACATTCCATTGTACTGCGTGTCAGTCCATCACTTCGTAAACAATAGTAGAATGGTGGGGTTCATTACACTTGATGGTGAATTACTCACTCTCATGTCTTTGTTAGTTCGGAGCATCCTGATTCTTGGCTCCTGCGGGGAGACAGAGAGCTTACTGTAGTGTCATGTATTTCACTGTGGGGGTGGAGGCCCATCAGAAAATAATCCGGTTAGAGAAAGAATGCTGATTATAAAAGGAGGAAGAGCAACCAGTGCAATATGCTCCGGCACAAACATCGTGACGTGTACGTTCACCTTTGATGCAAAATGCTAATAAAAATGGATAAAGGTCACGCTGATTTAGCCAGTTGGAGAACATAACTGTTCTTATATTTCTGCAATCTGGGGCTCTTGAAGAAATGTTTTCTTTAAATGTGTGAGGGACCCTGCCAACCAAAGATGATGGTGTCACCTTTCATTAGTTAAAAAATGGGCCGGTGGAAAAATCAATTAATCAGCAGTCAAAAACAAAAACTGAAAAGAATATTACCCTAGGAAAGTGTCTCCTTTAAACCTGCCACCTCAGTCTGTGTAACTTGGACACCTGCCAATTTGTGCATCTCTGTTTGTGTTTGTGTGTGTCACCATTTTCTCAGCAGCTACTTCTATGCCTCTAATTCTGCGTTGTTGGCAGGGTGACCAAGCAGCGGGAAGCCTTCACTCCAATTTGCCATCGTTTGTCATCACTTGCCCCTGTGACACTCACACACACACTTACTCATTCACACATGTACACAATCATTTCTACGACCTGTGACAGTGATTTTGGCTTCCTGAACACCCATATATTTTTAGTGTCATATGTGATTTAAACACAAGAGACAGTTTAAGTAAAAACTTTTGCACAGCTTTGCCACCTAATATTTGTTCAAAATCGTGGCTTGTTCATTCAAGTCGATTGTGTCAGCTTTAGTAGATTTTAGATAATATTCAAAATGATGGACCCATTTTGGGGTTTCATTGTCACATCACTTTTTAATTAAATCCAAGATTCAGAAAATTTTGAAAAGATTGTCTTACAAAATCTTTGAATTTTTCTTTATTTATTCAGCCAAAATTTAGTTCTTATAGTTGTAATAGTTCTTGAGATATCTGACTGTGGGAAAAAATACATTGAACTAAGTGTGTGGAAACCTGCTTTCTTTGTTGTCTATAGTAGTCCACAGTACTATAAAGTTACAACTGTAAAAATTACTATTTCCTTTCCTTTTAATTTTCTTTTTCTTTTAATTTTCTTTTAATTAATTGTAATAGACGATAGAATGTTTTAATCAGAACTTGCTATCAACAGAATATTTAGAATAAAAAACAATGACAATGCGTTCTATAGATTTTTCTGAATAGGTTCACTCAAGGTCAACAAAGAGATTGCACTCAAATTCTTGTACAGAACTTTTTTCATGCTTTGAAAAAACACCACTGAAGCTACACTCTCTTTTGTGCTGAGGTGGAAGCAGAAATCTGATATTCTAAAAACTGAAAACTAAACTATATTAAGCGGGACAAGTGTGTTTTGTCATTTGGACATAGAAACCTGAAATGAAAACTGTGCTGTATTTTTGGTTGTTGCAACCAACGGTGTAATGCTGTGCTGTCCCAGAGGACAGTGGTTAAACAGTGACGCACAAGCATGATTTGATCAACCGCTCCGGCTCCGTATCTAATTGTGCATTTGAAGCTTGAAGGGATCTTACATTTGATGACAGTAATTAAGGACAAAGCAAAGGTCTCATTAAGTAAATTACCTATTTGCGGAGTCTTGGGTTAAAAGCCTTCGCTGGCTGAGCTGCCATTCCTTTTCATCACAGAGAATCATCAGACCATCTGATTTCATTACACATTTATTCCTTACCATTTCTTTGTTTGCACCTTACTGTGGCAGGCATTTGTACCACTGGATTTATTTAATGTATCAGACTAAAACTCCTTTGTATTTGGGAAATCTATTAGTGCATATGAAATTTATATATGTGCTTTACCCCCCCATGTGAGGAGAAAAGAGTCAGATTTCTGTCATTTTGTTACACTGAGATTAACAAAAATAAGACACCCTGACTAGTCATAAATCCAACCCAGGCACCCCATGGTGTTGTTTCATTTTGTTGATGGATGATGGTAGAGCTTTCTCAGGAGGGAAGTTGGAAGTGGATTCTATTTATTATTTTGGTCTCTGTTTCCTGGCTGGTTGCTGGCATGGTCACCGGGTGCTCCTGCATGTTGGGGGGCTCGAGCCAGAACCCTGGAATGGTCAGCAAGTGTGTTGACGTGAGGGCCCGCCGCCATCTGGGCACATGGATTGACGTGATGATGGCGAAAGCGCTTTATAGCTTTCAGATGGACAGGAAGACGTCCCCAGTTCCCGCTGTGGTGGCGGCACCAAACCCCGGTGTTAAAGAGGATTGATTCCCAGTTTTGTGCGCCATCACCCCTGGTTTCCTAAGTGTGGACCAGGAAGTGTGCAAACAGAACTGACTTCTCATTATGATTTTACTTTCACATACACAAAGCATCCTGGCTGTGAGCCATAAACTCATTATGGTGTAATTCAGCTTTCATTTCCTGCCATCCAGGTCCAGCATTACCCCCTGCCAAGTGCCAAATGCTTGTAACATTTACTTTTGGCAGATAAATCAGCGATGTTCCACTGCCACACTGTTTTTTAAGTTTCTGAGCTAATGACATTGCAGTACCTTGATTTACATAGAGTAAACATAAGACTCAGAGAGGTATTTTTACATGCGTTCGTAAGGATTGCTGCAAAGATTACATTACATCTAATACAAGCTCTTCTCATAATCCTTCTCTTAAGTGTCTATAATGACAAGCAGGTCGACAATGACACACAAGTATTTGGTGCAGTCATGCCAAAATAAAGGAGGTCAGATAGCTTGCTTAAAATGCCTTTTCTGCTTAATCACATTTTTGTCCAACAAGTTGAATAAGGAGGCTACAGTCGCCTTATTCTTTCTATATGTATTTAGTTAATTGTCATTGTCACTACAGTGCTGTTGCTGATTTGCTGTATTTTCGGAAAGCTCCTCTGTCTGTCAGTTTAGTTGTGTGGGTGTGGCCTTCCTCCTCCTTTTCAGCACACCTGTTTTTCATCAGCTTGGACTCCTCGACCATCAGCTCTTTTGTTCTCGTGTCCCTATCGAGTTCTCCCCACCTTGTACTTCATTCCCTCATCAGTTTGCAATTCAGTCCAGTTTGTAGTTCACCCCTTGTCAAACCATCTGTTTTCTTTGCCCTTCTCTGTGTAAAAATCTTCAGTCAATACTCAAGTAATCATCCTGTCTGTTTTGTCCTGTGTTTGGGATCAACTGCTTAAGTCATCTTGTGACATCAATAATTCCTCAACTGAGTAGGGGGATATAGAAGTTGGGAATATGGGATATCAGGGTTGTAGATCAGGCAGTTCGCTATGGCTCTGGGAACATAAAGGCCCCCACTCTTCACCCAGCAGAGTTCCATTCAAGGGCACTGATTATATCTCTGAACATACCAGCTACAATTAGATATATGTTAGTGATTAGCCAGTGACAAGTGTTTAAAGTAACGGATACGTCATGCTATATGCACCACTTAATGTTCCCTGTGGAACCTTTTAAATGGTTATTATATTTTGTTTTTGTTTTATATTTTAAACATCTCTAAACTCTGACTATCCTCTTTGCAAGAAAAGAAAATTACTTGATGATGTTGCTACCTTTAGAGGGAAAATAGGAGCTAATTCAGTTATTTTGTCTGAGGAGTAGGATTGAGCACTGAATTGAAGCATAACTGAGGGACATTTTCAAAAACTGACAAAAAAGTTAAGTGTGTGTATTAATCGATTCCCAGTTTGTGAACAAAATGCTAAGAAAGGGCTCATTGCAAATTCATGCATGCTGATAGAATTTATGTAGAAAAAAAATGTGTGAATTACTGTCAGACTCTTCTATTCTATTATTCATTCTATTCTATTCTACCTTAGGTATTCTGTACTGCCATTTTTCACTATAATATTTGTCACTGTCATCTTCTTTTACACACACACACACACACACACTCACATTTAGAAACATACAACAGCAATACAGTAAAGAAGTTCAGAGTTTATTGCTTTTACTTTTTTTTAACACTAATAATTGTGTTCTGTTAAGGTTGTATAAATAATAAGCTCCAACACTGACCTCTATTGAATATGGCATATGTCAAGTGTGAGTGGTTACTATGTTGATTTTCTTTGACTACTTTAAGAGCATTTATTGGAACCTCGGATTCCTGACTCTCTCTTCTTGGTTGCAGTCCAGTTGAATGAGGGGGCTTGAATTCACAGCCAGAACTTTGTGAAATGATAGTAGAATCAGGTCTGACTGCACTCTAATGAGAGGTCCAATCAAAGAGCTGTACTGGAAAACCACCCTCAGTTGATTTCACTGGATTGTCAATGTGGGTGTGACGGCTCTCATGTATCAAAGTAGATTCACAAAGAAAGGGAATGGGGTTTGCTTGGAAGGCTGCAAATAGTGCATTTACCAATAACATGCTAATAGCAGCTGAGGAGGCAGTAACGGTTATAAAGTATTTGGAGGATTCGACATTTAGAGTAATATATACACAAAAGAGTTAATGCAGCTTAAATTTGAGCAAAAGTTCACAACCAAATTTAGCAATTATTATTCTCACACCTGCTTTCTCCCCCACAAGGAACCGCCAACTTACCGTGGTGCAGGGGTTTGGGTGCCCTAATGATCCTAAGACCCATGTTGTCGGGGGCTCTTTGCCCCTGGTAGGGTCACCCAAGGCAAATTGGTCCTAGGTGAGGGGCCAGATAAAGCGTGGTTCAAAAGACTTCTGTGATGGTGACAAACAAGGACTTGTGTATCCTGCCTGGAGGGATACCGGGAAACCGCCCTGGAGCCAGGCCTGGGGAAGGGGTCCATAGGGGAGCGCCTGGTGGCCGGGCCTTTGTCCATGGGTTCTGGTCAGGCTCAGCCCGAAAAGGAGACATGGGTCCGTCCTCACGTGGGCCCACCACCCACAGGAGGAGCCAAAGAGGTCCGGTGCTTTGTGGATCAGGTGGCAGTCAAAGGCAGGGGCCTTTGGCGGTCCGATCCCTTGTTGCTGAAGCTGGCTATTGGAACATGGACTCTTACCTCTCTGGTGGGAAAGGAACCTAAGCTTGTGCGAGAGGTTGAGAGATACCGGCTACATATATTCGGCCCAACTTCAACGCACAGTTCAGGTTCTGGAACCAGTCTTCTTGAGAGGGGTTGGACTTTTTTTTGTGCTGGAGTTGTCCCAGGTGAAAGACGGAGAGCAGGTGTGGGCTTATTAATAGCTCCCCGGTTGTCAGCCAATGTGTTGGAGTTTACACCGGTGGACAAAAGGGTTGCTTCCCTGCGCCTTCAGGGTGGGGAACAGGTCCTGACTATGGTTTGCGCCTATGCGCCAAATAGCAGTTCCGATTACCCACCCTTTTTGAAGTCCTTGGAAAAGGTGCTGGAGAGTGCCCCTACTGGGGACTCCATCGTCCTACTAGGAGACTTCAATGCTCATGTGGGAAATGACAGCGAGACCTGGAGGGGTGTGACTGGGAGGAACAGCCTGCCTGATCTGAACCCGAGTGGTGTTCAGTTATTGGATTTCTGTGCTAGTCACAGTTTGTCCATAACTAACACCATGTTCAGCCATTAGAGTTTCCATAAGTGCACCAGGACACCATAGGTCGACAGTCAATAATTGACTTTGTAGTTGTATCATCTGACCTGCGACTGTATGTGCTGGACACTTGGGTAAAGAGAAGAGCAGAGTTGTCAACTGATCACCACCTGGTGGTGAGTTGGATCAGGTGGCGGGGGAGGAAGCCGGACAGACCAGACAGGCCCAAGCGAATGGTGAGGGTCTCCTGTGAACATCTGGCTGAGGACCCTGTGAAAATGGCCTTCAACACCCACCTCTGGAGGAGCTTCAACCACATCCCGGAGGCAGTGGGGAACATGGAATCTGAGTGGGCCATGTTCCACGCTGCCATTGTCGAGGCGGCTACTCGAAGCTGTGAAGAGAGAGCTGAGCCAGAAGGCAAAGCTTTCAATTTACAGTGACCGAAAGAATGATATTGCGAATACAAGTGGCCGAAATGAGCTTCCTTCGCAGGGTGGCTGGGCTCAGCCTTAGAGATAGGGTGAAGAGCTCAGACATCTGGGAGAGGCTCAGAGTAGAGCCGCTGCTCCTCCGCATTGAGAGGAGCCAGTTGAGGTGGTTCGGGCATCTGGTCAGGATGCCTCCTGGATGCCCATCCGGGAGGAGACCCTAGGGCAGACCAAGGACATGCTGGAGAGATTATATCTCTCGGCTGGCTTGGGAACGTCTTGGTGTCCCCCCGGAGGAGTTGGTGGAAGAGGCCGGGGAGTGGAGCATTTGGATCTCCCTGCTCAGGCTGTTGCCCCCGCGACCCGGTCCCGGATAAGCGGCAGAAAACGGAAACGAAAACGAAACCTGCTTTCTCTTTAATTCTGTCCTCACTAACCCCATGTCACAGGAAACGTGGGCCCGAACCCACTCTGCCCTTGTGTATTTCTGCTGATCTATGAGTTTAACCTTCCCAAAGTGGTACATCCATTTTTACATTGACGAGTTTAAGATAAATCCTTGTAATGTTAATGAGATTGAAAAAAGTTGCAAAACAATCATCTGCATCACATCTCCACAAAACCTGTGCTTGCATCCATTATTCATATGCTTTAAATATTATAGATCTGGGATGCTAATGTAGTCACATAGCCTCTACCCAGTGTTTGAGCCTTCACATGCTACACTGGGGCCTTGATTAAATTTGTTGCCCCAGCCATCCACTCGCAGGCTGCCAGGTGACAGTGAATATGAATGAGAATCTAACACTGAATGTTGCAATGCTCTGTCCTTGCTCTTCCTTTCCTCCCCGCTCATTATCCAGGTTGGCTCCTTTCTTTCTCTCCATTCTACTGACCCCCCACCCCCCCATCACCAGACCTGTCAGCACTAACTTTCACACTACACATCCAAACATGCTGAAAGATCAAACTGGTGCCTTGCCTTTTACCATGATTTTTTTTTTCTTAACTGACTACACTTATTCACTCTAAGTATTTTACAGATAATGTAACCTCCATTTGCGGGATATTTTCTAAATCAAATAGGGCAGCAACCCAAACCAGTCTTAAAGACAGCCAGACACTAGAAATACCCAAGACAGTTTTATCGATGTCTGTTGGTACATTTTGTAAAGTATGAACATTCTGGTTGTGTTTTACACCGCATATCCATTCACCTGCCAAACACAGTGTGGTTTATACCTTTTTTTTCAATGAGAGTTTCTGAAGGACTTTCCTTGGTTTACACACATTGTCTATTGCCAACTTAGTACCTCCGCTAGTGATACTAGCAAACTGCTATGCTATGCAGCATGAGATTTTGCCGATCTACTACAGGGTGTTTTACAAACGTCAAAGTTTATTTTATAAAAAATGACACACACTGTCAATTTTAAGTGTTTTTAACAATGAGAACTGTCAACACCTGAAAAAGTCTTCCTGTCCTGAAATAACCCTTGGTTGCGAAACATAATATAGTCATGCACACACAAACACATGTGTGTGGGTGCCTTCTAGCCTTTCCTTGTCAGTGGGGCCTCTGTCATTATTGACAGACTGTGGTCCTGGACTGACTACAGACAGATAAACTCAGGGAGGAGAGGAGACGCCTGACTCTGCCAAGCGCCACGGTTGGACAGCCCTCCAAGGTCCTGGGGTGTGAGAAAGTCCTGTGTGGCATCCCTGGAAACAAATCAAATATACAGTAGTAACCATCAAAAGGCTCTATTCTGATTTCCCAATTTTGGCAATTTGTCCAATCTAAATAACAGTTAAACAAACAGAAGAGTCTTTGTGGAATCAAAATCATCAAAACTGAATAAACATATGAGCAGTGATGATGTTATCTATATAAGTGACTCGACTGAGGAAGCAATTGGCATCATTGTTACTTTTACTTAACCCCTCAAGTGGTTTCCAATGGTATTCTTGGTGCCAGCATTTGCAACAAGGCTACTGCTAGCAGCGTGTCTTTATCCAAAGCAAATATAAACTTCAAAAGAATTCCAGTTTGACTTTAGAATTCTGGCTTCAGTGATATGATAAAGGCAGAGTAAACACCTGATTGTATTATGTTTGCCAGTTTTTATACTGATCTAGGAGAATGATCCATTGATTCAATGCATTTCTGATCACGTTACCTGCGTTTCTATCAATCTCCTTCTGTGCCATCTTTGCCTCCTGTGTCAGAACTGTGTTGTTTTTGCAGGGTAGCATTTCAAATTCATTCTCATCATTCCTTTATAACCTGCTGATAGCAAACATGGTGAACAGTATCGATTTCTATTTTGCATTGGCAATTGCTGAATCACTAACCTACAGCTATAAATCAATACTTCATATTTCTGTGAAAAATTCCAACTGGTGGCAGCATACACTGAGCAGCCAGAATATTTAAACCACCTGCCTAACACTACATCTGTCCTTCTCATGCCACCAAAACCCTTGTAACCTGTAAGCACATGGACAAGAACCTCAGGGTGTGGTATGTGGCAATAAAGCATTAGCACAAAGGCCTCTGTTCCTTCTATGGTTCCTTCACATCCCATGAATACTCAATTACATTTGGATCTGGGGAGTTCGGAGGCCAGGTCGAAGCCTTGGGCTGTTATATTTCTTAAGCCATTCCTGAATGGTATTTGTGGTCTGGCAGGGCACGTTATCCTCCAATTTAGAACACTGTTGCCAGGACCCAAAGTTTCCTTGCAGAACATTACATTGATCATTGTTATTCACCTCACTTGTGGATTTAATATTATGGCTGATTAGTATAGTGCAGGTTACATGTGATTTGCTCATCATAAAAAATAATCAAATTTTAAGCTTTTCAGCGTGTGGTAGAATTTGACCACTATACAGCACTAGTGCAGCATGCACACATATATAACTGCTGTCTGTCTAAAATAATGTTGATTATTTCTCAATAAATGTCAGCTGTTGTGGCTATTTCAAGGTGACTCTAGTCTCAGAAAAATATAAAGATAATTGCTTGATATTTAAGGAAAATGCTGTTCAGAACATTGGCTAGAGGAAAAAAAATAAGGACTATTATTAATGTGATCCAGGTCCAGGTTAGATACCCATCATAAAATGGATAGCTTGGCTTAGTAGGTATATATTCGATGAATAGCCAGAAGGTCAAATGACAAGTCAGCGACATATTACTTTCAACCTATTGCTCATATTCCCCTCTATTTGTTAAAAGGCCATGTAGGTGTTCCATGGCTCAGAGCCACACATGCTGTAACTGTTAAGGAAGCTCCAGGAGGAGTTACCTCTATACTCCATAAGGCCTCCAGGGATCCGGTCTTAGTCTGCCCACATAGGAAGGGGAAACATTGCAAACCTAAAAGGATAACAAATGAGACAACATTGGCAAGGATTTATGAAGTGTTGAGACACTCCCCATCATACTGATTCTCTTCTTCCACCGTGCTGGAAGAAGAAATGAAAAATAGCAGGGGGCTCTCAAAGGTGAGAGATACAGAAAATAATGCAAGAGAGATAGCCTGCCAGAGGAAAAAAAAATCCTTTGTTGTTTGCCTGTAAAAGAAGAAAAAAGGAGAGACAAGAGTGGGTAAGAGGAAATTGCTTTCACTCAAAACTCCTAAGCACTGTTTCCTGCTCATCAGTATCCACCTATTACCAATGTCAAAGTGCTTTTAATGGGTTATTATGAGCGAGACATGTTGTCAGTGCCCTCAAGAGTTTCTCTTATTCCAGGTCGTCCAATTTACTTCAAAATTTATTGCTCAGGAAACGACTAAACACACACTTAATATGAATTGGAATGTACCCTACATTTAATAGATTTCCCAGACCTGATTGGATATTATGTATCAGCTTTCTGGTTTTAAATGTGGGCTTTTTTTCCCACAAGGTCTGGCAAAGTCCTGTCTGCCAATACAACATCCCTGCTTCTAGAGATCGTCTGTATTTATTCTGATGTAAAATTGGATAGCAGGTGTTCTCCTACCTCCAAAGAAAAGCCAGCCAAATACAAAGACACAGTTTAGGCCCGCGTACCCAGGGCTTTTCATCATCTCCTAATTGGCCCATCTGCAGTCAAGACAGGCTAGACTCGCTTGAGCAACTTGCCTCATTGGGTTGTATCACTTCCAGTGCCCTCTTCAGTCTTGGAATGACCCCTGTGTTTGGCACATGAGGTTTTTCTAGTTCCATTTTTTTTTTTCTGAGCCAAATGCCTTTTCTCATTGTTTCATTTTTGGGAAGAGACAGACAGACAGACACAACTGACAAACTTAAAGCTGTATCTCTGATCTGACGACGGTTTTTAGGCGAGGTCATGATGAAAACTACTTTTGTCTAATTTTGTGTTTTAGTGTGAGTTTACATATGAGCTGTCAGCGACTTCAGTGAAGCACCACGAAAAGATACCTCCGCATCCTGATGTGGCTAAAGGAGCTGTCTGCCCTGAGGATGGTTTTGTGTGAAAATAATGGCATTTCTAAATTTTAACTACATCCCAGACTGCTTCAAAATTCTCCCTACAGCGGTACAAAGAATAGTATCTGTCTTTATAACAGCCTATACGAACACAATGAACCATTAGTGGGAAACATTGTTTTTTTTTTATCATTGGTGTAATTATATGTTAGACTTAAATATAGAGAATTAGAACTCCAATATCTATCTAAATACATAAAATTAAACTATTTTGAAACAATAAAAACAATAACAATTAACAGTGTACCTTACATCCTTGTTAAGTGAATTCAAAAGATAGTTACTGCAATTATTAACAGAAATTCAGCTTAATGCAGGGTCTCACAATTGTTACACTACTCTCCAGCAGGATACTGCCTCTGCCGGGTCAATGTGGCATTCTTTTTGGAATTTCAGTCACACTCCCTTTCATTTGTAGTTTGAAATACGTTCTCTGGTAATTAGCAGCATTAATGTGAGCTCCTACATCTCTGATCATCCTTCTTGTCGCTGTGGGCTGCAGAGACACTTTTTTCTTCACAGAGATAGCTCTCAGATGTACTGCTTTGATTTGTTCAGTTTTGTCAAGCACTTGAGAGACTGACCTTGCATAAAAAGCAAACTCCACAAAGGACACAGTCTGGTCTGAAGCCCTTGTCTCTTGCCAGCCTGTTCCCTGTTGAACAATCTGGCTGCACTGGCAGCCAGATTGTCTTTACAGCTCCAGCCATTTTCCCATGTTGACTCGTTTTGGGCGATGGTGAGTCTCACAGTTAATCGATATTGAAGGTGGCTCCCTGGTCTGATCAATTTTCGCAGAAGGTCTTGATGCTTCTGGGCTAAAAGGAATCAATTGACATACAAAGAGTCCTGTGTTTATCGCTCTCACAGATTCCGTCTGCCTCACTCATTTCCTCATGGTGCAGTGAGGCTGAGCCTGATCTCCATTCAGACTGCCCTCCTAATCGCCTCATTTGAGAAAATGGAGCAATCGGGCCCATTTTCCCTGCTTGTCCACCATTGACAGATCAGACAGGGCTCCACAAAGCAATGTGAGACTGGGATCTCTAACGTCATTCTGTCAACCTCGTTCAACTGTGTCCATGCTACTTTAAATCAACGGTGGATTCAAAATGTAATTTTGCAGTGTACAAAAAGAGATAAATTTACAGGGCTAATTGGACATTTCAATGATTAAATCCAATCATAATTTTTTCAAAAATGTCTTTTATTAAAAGAGCTTACTTAGCATGGGTAAAAATGTTAAATACACCTTGTCTTTTGTTGGCCTAAGCATAATATTGGCCACTTTTTAAACTGGAATGACGCAGTTAAACTATTGGACTCCGTACAGTTTTTGATTGATTATGGATGCAGGGTCCAGGCAGATTTCTGCAGGTTTTTGTAAAAAAGGAAAACAAAAAAAAAAGGAGATTTTAAAACCTGATGCTAGCATGAATCCTGCATTTTCCAATAGCCAGGGGGATGTAATGCTGGGATAAAGATCTGAGCACAAAGTGCACAAAGTGCCAGCATGAGGTGAATTTGATACTGAATCTAGACGTACTGCACAGTAGAGGAAATATAGGGGGCTTAGGGACCTGACAGAGACATAATTCAATATAGCCTCAGGAAAAGAAGAAAAGGTGAAGAAACACACACGCACATGCACACATGAGAAGCAGCTACACATGCTTTCAAGAGGCCAGCACCATTGAGCATGTCTTATGTGTATTCACAATTGGTTATCGGGGTCAAGCTGTACACTGCAGGATCCAAATTGTTGCAGTCAATGAAAAGCTGCTCAGTAGAGCCCCACTGCTCCTCCTGCAGTGACAATAAGCTTCACATCAAAGAACAAGACTGATCATTTTCACAGGCGCCTCTAAGGTTACCTCGGCGATAAATGGTGTGATGAGAGAGCAGGCTCACCACTGAATCAGTTTCTCCGAAAGAGTCATGCCAATATAGTCCTGCTCAAATTCTTCGGCTAGTCAAGATAGATTTACAGGGCAGGAAAAAATCTGCAGCTTTATGGATGAGCATAGAACGGAGCTACTGCTCTGGATCTGGCAACAGACTTTGATGATAGTAGGAAGATGTCCAAGTGGTAAAATGTATATTGCTGACATGTCAAATTGCCATGGGTTTAAAACGCAGTTCTTACAAAATTTTTAATTACAGAGTTTTAGCAGACAGTAAACTAAAGAAGCAGCATTTGTGTTGCTGATGTATTTTCATAAAATATTAGTATTCATTTAGACATCTCCAGAGCTATGATTTCAACACAAATTGTTTTCCTTTCAGTCAGCATAGCGACAGGCCAACAAAGACTTCTGTACACTTGCCGGGTTCCCTGATGTGAGGGTGAGAGGGGAGGATGGGGGCATCAGTCAATCTATTCCTCAATGGTACATTAGGCCCTTGCAGAGTTCAGTGGCACTTAAAAGTACAGCTTTGACCTTTCAACTGTGCTCTAATTACATTCATGTCCTGGGTAGGCAGCAACCACAAAACAACCCGTCGTCTTTTATGAACTCACCACTGGGTCATTGTTTGTGCCGCCTGTCACCTGGGATCTTGGCTGCCCCCAGTGATCTTCTCCTGCCAGTCCCACAGTTTGTGAATGGAGCGGGCTCACTTCAGCAATGCCACGGTTATTTCTGCTAAGGCATCTGGCTCTATTCACACGTCAGCCATGTTGGCTCAAAACGGGGCACCCTTCCCAACTGGAGTCTTTTGGAAGATAGTCATTGTCAGGCAGGCAAACAGAGTCTGCTGGGAGGCGTTCAGCAGCCAATCCGTGTCAGGCCCCATCAGCTCAGCATGGTCATCTATGGAGGGAGCCAAAATTCTTCATGGCAAGCAAAGATGTACTGCTCACGAAATGCTTCACTGCACCCACTCTATTTTTTAATCTAAAGGGGTCTACATGGTGGTGGAGTTACTGGGGAAATAACAACTCCAGAAGAGTGGATTTTTTAAGATGAATTGTTTGACAGTGATGTTTTTTTTGTGACACTCTGATGCTTTGATGTCATTTTGTAGCTTTATCCTTGATGACTTGATGACTCATGTGCTTGATTAGCTATTAGATTTCTCAACATCTGCGTTGGGATGTGGGAGGTTCGAATTAGTCATATCTAAATAAGTGGATCTGTTGTTAGGATGACTTGTATCCAGCCGTTTTGGTTCACTTGACTTCACTGAAATGATGGTGGCAGTGGGCTCCATCCCATAGTGTTATTCTGTAATATCTGTCAAGAGGCTGTGATCCGTGAAACTGGCAGCGATGGGTCCACACTGTACAGTCACAGAGAGCCAACACTGATAGACTTTCCTATGGTTTCTCACAGTAAAATTGGATTCTAGCGGCCATGTGCACATAAAAGATACCCCACAAGGTGTCATCAACGTGGGTGAAAAGAAGGGACGAGATGAGAATAGTGAGGTGGATGGAGAGGGGCATAAAAAAAATGAGGCCTGGGCCGAGATGAAGAGATGAAGATAATGGAATAGAAAGAAAAAAGAAGAGTGGGGAAAATTATGGAAAGGAATTATGCTAAATAAGTGAGTGAGACACACAAGGAGAAATGTATAATTTGACTTTTATTAACGTTGTGCAGATGTTACTATAGTCTGCACCAGCACCGAAAAACTTTTGTAATAAAACAGTTGAGACGAGGTTCATCCACACACTGTGTTCATCAATACTAAATACTGCAACCATCTTCAGAACTACAGCTTGAATTACTCTTTCCTTTTTATCATTCATACCGATATACTATCAATCACATTACACACGTTGTGGCAGCTTACAACAATAGAGTGAATACATGGTGGCCACAGGACATGCACTACACTCCCTGGCTCTCTGTCATGTTACATTACTCTGCTTTCCTTTGGTGAGGGAGCATATCACATTTTGGCTGCAATATTCCCCTGAAAGATATTTCAATAGTACCTTTTGGATCTCAGACACTAGGGCTATGGAATGAGGTAGAGTCAGAGCTTTTCACAGGCTGACAATTGGAAACAAGGTTTATTGAATGGAACAAAGAAAATGTCTTAATTTATTGTGGCGCTAGAAGGCTATACTGGTTGCGTTCTGGGAGCAAAATGTGTTAATCGTTGCTTTTATCCTTTTGTACCAATGCATTTATCATTTTAATGGCATGAGAAAAAACTAACAGTCACAAAGACAGCCAATTTTGTCTATGGGCTATAAGCACAGCACAGTATTCTGTTTTAACTGCTATTTATCTTAGAGGGAATTAACGTGTGTGCATATATTGTCTGAGACTTGGTGCTATCCAGAGTTAGAGGCAGCCTTAGTTAATGTAGAGAATAGTCTGTTAATTAAGGCCCCTTTATGAAAACGCAACGACTATTAATAGAGAAAATCTCGGTTACCCCAAGTTTCCTTGCAGATATTCACATATTAAATTGAGCTTGCTCATTATGTTACTCTCAGGCGTTTTCGCTGGGGGAATCCTGACACGTTGTTGTGTTATGGGAAAGAACGAAAATAAATTGTCACTTAATTAAGCAGAGACCACTTAATTACTTGACTTTACAGGCTTCCAACAAAACCTGGTAAACACAAGGGAAACTGTCATATTCTACTCATCAACAATTCCCTAACTGTAATAATACCATAATCTCAGTAATCACTGATAAGTTGACATAATTCAAGGTTTCTGTGATCTCTGTAATTTTTCAATCAATTCATTTTTATAAGCAACTTCTTGAAAAAAAAGTAAGTGAAGCAAGCAAAGGTTGCGACGGTGTTGTAGATATATCCCAGTTTCTTTCCTTACTTAAATGTTAAGGATTCCTAAAACATATGTTTATCTTCGACAAGTTAAAAGTGCATTTTCGTGCAATGTGAAACACAATTTTGAATCACACAGTCAAACTCTAAAAGAAGGAAGTGCACCAGACAATCACCACACACTCATTGAGATACTGACGCTGAGTCATTTTGCTTGTCTGGCCGTGTCTCACATACCTGAGAGCACCCTAAAGTGAGAATGCAAGGAAGAAGAGACGAAAGCACCAGAGAGAGGAGCGTTGAAAGACGAGGTTAGTGAATGGGACATCACGCTGAGATATGAAACCTATTCATAGTCATTCCAGCTGCTGGGGCATTAGTACATGTCATTGGCTGACTGCCAGGGGCTGCAGTGGTTTTGCACCCAGTTGGATGACGGAGAAAGGGTATATGGACTCGTGAAGAGGCAGTGATAATGCAGCCGGGCGTCATCCCCAGCTCATCAGACATCGATGACTTGTCACAGCCCCTGCATCTCATCCAGATACAGAGCCTCCCTCTTGTATCAGGCAGAGATGCACAAGGCTTTCATATACCCACAGTAAAAATGTCCTCTTCTTTATCTGACAATTTGAAAAGACAACAATATAATGTCAAAGAGGTACAGTAGGGTCACACACACTACTTTTGCCCACCTAAACCCAACAATTTGTTTTATGCACTTTAAAAGATAAGTAGTTGTACTTCACTGTAACTATAATAAATAGATAAATAAACAAAATGGGGCGTCCAGTGGGCTGCATCCGTATGCGCAAGCAGCAACACGTCTCCATACATCATTCATCAGTTTTGACATTAGAGGTCGAAAATTTAATCAGCTCGAGGTATTGAATATATTTTGGTAAATATCTGTGCAGGAGTTTTTGAGTTATTTTTCCCCACACAAACAGATGAACAGGGGTGAAAAAAATAACATGTCATGGATCTGCCAGTGCACAAGGTAAAAAAAAAACAGATGACTGATAACAACAACTGATAACTTGTACTTTTAAAAGCCAATCAGTCTGCCGGCTGTGAATAAGGAGTGACAGCAAAAATCTCCTGTAGCGACAGCAATACCCTGTCATGGATCTGCCAGTGCACAAGGTAAAAAAAAAACAGATGACTGATAACAACAACTGATAACTTGTACTTTTAAAAGCCAATCAGTCTGCCGGCTGTGAATAAGGAGTGACAGCAAAAATCTCCTGTAGCGACAGTCTTTGCATGTATCGTAACCCATACATCCCATCCCAATATCAGGGGTAGCTGGTTTCATATATGTTACATATTGGGAAATATATCAGTGCCACATGTATTCATTCTCTGGATAAATAAACAAGATATATGAAATACACATATATTTCAATACCAATGGGATTTTTTTTTAATAATATGCATAAAAATGTATATGCCTCCACATATTTCATATTTAATTGATCTTAAACATACTTGTCTATCTTTTATATTTAAATGTATATTTTTAAAAGTGAGGGCAGTAGTACACTACCAGTAGTAGTAGTACACTGTTAACTACTTACATACTTTAAATATATGTGAATTTATATGCATTAGACATACACTTTTTGTATGGATAGATATGTTTGTCAATATATGTATTGTATTGACATATACCATATGTCAATACATGTTCCAATTTTAATAGGTTTAATGTATATTTTATACATGTGTGTACATTTATGTTTTAACCTCATACAGGTATGTACATACTGTATATTTCCTACGATGGTATTCAATATATGTACATATACAGTATATAGCAGTGATTACAGTTACTGTCAAGGTATGAATGCAGACATATTTTTGACCTATAAATGTTGCTATGGTGACATTTAAAAACTAACAAAACAGCTTCACTTTTATATGTGTTGAATACAATAAAAGCCTGAAGTATTACTTGTTAGGCAGAGGTAGTTGCCTCCTCCTTGTAGTGTCCATTAAATAAACCAGAGAATAGACCTTCATCATGCATCAATCTGAGCTGATAAACGGACTTGGGGCCCCTCTGCCATGCAGACGAGCCAACATACACAGTGCCACTGCTGCAGCTGTAAGCCAGCAGCCCAGGCAGGGTGTGTGTGAAGTGGATGGGGATGTTACAACACCTGCCTCGTAACTCGCCTGGGTTCTGTCTTGACTCTGTTCCATCCTGGGGTCAGCTTGTCTGCCAATCTGCTAATATGGTGGATATAATTGCGATTGAATGGTCGGCGGCGTCGCGTGTCCAGGGGAAGCAGTTGTTCTTCTCTGCTGCCAGTGTTGTGATACCCAATCAGAGGTAATCAGTGCCACTGAACTGATCAGCCTAATCAAATTGGATGGATTGTAATTCAAACACCTGGCTGCTGTATGTGAGTGTATGTGCATTTTAATTGTTTGCGCACCTGTCGTGATATATAATGTGGGTTTGATAATCACTCTTTTCCATCATTATATGTGCCTGTGTGTTTTGTATTGTCAAGCCCATACATATACGTGTGTAGTGTGCACAGTACACTTCTTTTGTCACTCTACGTGTTCAGTAAAGTTGATTGTCTGCCTGTGTCTGCTTCCTCGTGAGTGTTCATCCACGCCCATCTGTGTGCCTGAGCCAACACTGTGAGTCAGTGGAGTTGGCCTCAGCAGAGACGAGCAAAGCGGGATTAAGAGCATCCTCGTTTTGGGTAGACAGGAGCCTCTGTTGCTCTTGGGAGACGCGTCAACAGAGAGAGAAAAGAGAACAAACCCTCCTCCTCCTTCTCCTTCTACTCCTGTCATCTGCTGTCTCTCACAGTTTTGCCCCCTTCAGCTCTCCCTGCTTCCTCTTCTTCTCTTCTCTGTCTCCATTGTTTTCTCCTCTTTCTTTTGCTCTACTGTCTCATGCTGCCTTCCCTCCCCTCACACCTCTCAACAGTAGCTTGCTCCTTATTTCTCTTGTTTCTCTCCCCTTGGTCTCTGCACCACAACGAGGACTTGCTGGCACACTGGCACAGTAGACGGCCATCTGTGAAGTTCAAGGCAGTTTTGGAGGGATTCAGGGTTCCAGCAGGTTCATTAAGGCAGCCTGAAAAGAGCTGTCCATCTATGAGGAGAGGAATTGGGACCAACTGCACACTCGGGTGACAATTAAATAGAGAATCCAGCAAATTCTATCAATGTTAAATAACTTGTAATGAGAATTTTTACTACTTAATAATAGGATTTATTTTCCTTTTATTCCTGGATGAAACATTATTGAAACAGTGGAAGCCACAATAGGCTTCATTAACTTCTTCTATAGGTCAGTAGCCTCTTTTTACAACATAGTCAATTAAAAAGTATAGATATAAAATTAACACCTCAGCAATGAAAATATGAAGAGAACCTTTGCCTTGTTGGATTACAATGTTTCAGTTACAGTATTAGTTTTGCCACAACGAAGCTATAGACTTTAAATTGTGGATACTTCACACATGTTCACCTCGTCGGCGCAGGGGATAATAAAATTAATGTCCCCAATTCATTATCTGACCAAATGTGAAACATGGTCACAGTTTCTCCTTCTGTTCCTGAGTTATGCTAATGAGTAACGGCAAGAAAACATTATAATGTTGTGTTGAAATTAACTCTTTGGCTGAAAAAACATCACGATGATAACCTCATTATCCTGTTACACATTTGTGTGTGGTCATGTGGTCAATTATGAATTCTTAAGTTACGGATGAAAAATAGTTTATGAGGTCCCAGTGACCTCGACCTTTGAGTACCAAAATCTAATCAGTCCATCCAGGAGACGAAGTGGATGATTGTGGCAAATATTAAGAAAGTCTTTCAAGGACAGAAAACCCCAAAACTTAAGGTAGATCACATACACAGGCAACAGCAGCCACACTGAAATAACAATCATCTTGTTGACATGGGCCAGGTTTTGATGACCTGATACCGAAATGACTGCCAATATATCGAGTATCCCTGTTTGTAGGTTTTGAGGTGACAGTCTGACAGCTTCCCATTTACTAGCATTTAGTAGTCCAACAATTGAAGCTGTCTCACAAAGTGAAATGGTGGAAAACAAAAAATAGAAGTGCACACCTTCAAAATTAAGGTTTCTACACAGAATTTAGTCAAATTGAACTGCTTTTGAAACTCAAACAAACATAAATTACGTA
>KV751319.1:7266504-7288203 GCA_001698575.1 Mola mola
ACAAATACTGCAGATGATAAAACAGCACCAGCTATAGGAAACAATACAATGAAATTATTCATAATGCACATACATACCACTGCACATGTATTGCACATGATAAAGCACCATAAAAACAAATAGATAATAAAAATACTGTTCAAAACCCCCCAAAGCCTCAAGCAACATTGTTGAAAACTTTTGCTGCTTAACAATTGACAGCAACATAAACCTGAACCACGTCTGACATTTGAAATTTCCCGAGTAAACTGGCCTTTAAAACAAACTGTTGGCTCTAGGCCTTCCGTTTGTTATTTTATGTAACTAGTATACAATCATTTTTAACAGCAGAAAATTTATAAAGTTCTGCGGCGGTCATTCCTCCATTTTCTCATTCCTGTCTTGCTTAATTACTCAGTAATGGTACTTTATTTTTCAACTTTGCAGATTATCAACTTAATTTCCTAAATAGCTCTAGTTATCAGTTTTCTTATGCACTGGCAAACTAAAAACTGGGAATTTGGTGAATTTCATGGTCTGCAGTGTGTGTTACTACCTCTTTATTTAATATATTTGACTCCAGCTGTTGCCAGGTTTAGCTTGGTATGGGTGGGGTTTACAGCTCTTTTATTGCCCTAGTTTATGAAGGCAGGGTGAAGGAACAGGAGACCCCAGCTTTGCAGATTGGAGTGAGAGATAAGCGACCAGGTCCCTCCTTAAAAATTCCAACTGGATAATGGAAGGCATTCCCCTTTATGGGGAAGCAGCTAAAAATCTGCTGCAGGGGAAGTAAATCTTTCAGGCATAATAATCCACTGTTTGGCCATTTAGCAGTGAGGACAATAACTCAAATTGCTCACATGCCATGTGTTCATGTTTCACAGATTGCTTTTAACGTTTTAGGTTCCATCTCAAAAGATTGCCCTAAAAATAGAAACTGAGAGTTTGCAGAGGTTACAAGGTCACAAAGATGAGTTATACTGACACAGAGACAGGTCTTTATGAGTATTATATATGTACACCAACCCAGGTGTCTCAATGAAGTCTTTCAAATCTCCACTGCAGCGTGATAAGTGGGTGAACTGGTGTTTACACACTCATGTGTGTGCCGGCTATTATAGGTCAATGCACAGGTATGGGACAGATATTGACCATGTAAATTAAATCAGCAACGGTGGTATTGTTTCCAATAGACATTTTTTTGTAATATTGGCCAAAAAAAAAAAAAATATCTCGACAACCAGATAGCCATTAAAGTATTAAATAATATGGAAAATAAGTGTACAAAGTCGAACCAATCATTTCACCAAATCTACATTCAATGACTGGTTGCCGGTCTGCTTGTCCAGCCTTCCTTGAATGTGTGAGACCCCTGCTGATGCAAACGCTGCACGTAACTGTGGACTGCAACTAAGATAGGTGCTAATCTATGAGCACCTATCAAGCTAATCATGATACCGAATTGCTGCAGTTGCTTCTTGTCAAATAAGAATGACAACTTCAGTGTGGGGCTTTTCTTAAAACAGTATAAAAAGAGAGATCGTGAAGGAGAAAGCTATGGCCAAAAAAAGTGCAAGAAGCAATATAGGAGTGACTTTCAAAAGACGGCGGAAATCTTTAGAATCATCATCTGTGGATGTATTTCCTTTTAGCTACTAAAACAGCAACTGGACCTTTAAAAACTCTTCTCTTATTGCGCATGAGGATACAGCATCATATATGCTTTTAGATTGCATGTTTTTAACAGGATATCGTTAAATATATGCAGTACGGCTTAAGGAAAGACGATGCTGCCTGATACAATACGTATATTACTGTATTAGAGTACACGCTTTAGCCGTGTCCTCGGCTGTCATTCCAGTATTCCCATGCCTGGTGAACGGTCCCAGTATGGGTTCTCTATTCTGATGAAAGACGAAAGGGCAAGTCAAGTCTCCCACAGCTCCTGAAGGACAAAAGCCAGTCATAATAAGTCAAGGCTGATCCCTGGACCCTGGGCCCCTCCAACAAGGAAGACAATGCTTGGGGTTCTCCTCACAAAGGCAAGTTATTACAGCCTACAGCCTCACATCGCTACATTGTCAATCAAACGCTGACCTGATTGAGCAGTGGGTCTGTGCTGTTTTTCTTCACTTAATTTGAGGAAATCAGAAGTATTTATTCTTTCATTCTCTCCTACTGCACAAGCACTCCCATTTCCTTTTTTTTTTTTTTTTTTTAACCTTTCTCATTACTTGTACTTGTTCCCTCCTCTCCAATTACAGACTAGTCTTTCATCTCCACGGCCAAGGAATGGAGTGATAGGATCAGGAGGAAGAGGGAAGAAAGAGCTTTTGTTGGCCTTTACAGTATGAAAATGTGGCACATCATGTATTTTTAACTCAAAAAGAATATAGTGTTCTGCAATACGGGTAATATGCAATATATGTATCCTTATAAAGCCATTATAACTTAATATTTGTCCAAAACAAGCTAAATATCTTAAATTCCATTTTGAATCCATTCTCTTTTACTCACTGCAGAAAGTTCAGTCAGCTATTCCCCATAATACAAAACACGAAAAGGACAACAACTGTCCGCCTGAAGAGTCTGCAGCATTGTTGCAGCGAGGAAGTACAGAGGACGTTAGAGAGACATAATTCCCGGGTTTCAACTCTCATCAATTGTGGCATTCTCGCCGGGTGGATTTTCTGGCATGTTAGAAAGACCAAGCCCTGGTTGGTATCTTAATGTCGTCTGTGGCTTTGTGGAGACGTACTTTCCGTTAGCTCTGGTGTCCCACAAGTCCCAGCTAATCTGTTGCTCTGGCTTTATCGGCAAAGCGTTTGGATGACATTGAAGTAAATGAAGCCGGACTACAAGCATTAAGAAAGGAGTAATGCTATCCATGGCTAATGTCTTGAGTGGGGCTCCCTTTGAGTGATCTGTTACTTTTAACCAGTTAAAGCCTCCATAAATTTCCTCTTTGAGTGGTGTAGGTGCTGGCACTGACTGACCTACTGTGAGATTTAAGTACATGAGGGTTCGGTCATACCAGCTCTCTTGTGCAAGTTAGACTTTCTGACTGGATTTGAATATAACCCCTCCTGTTTGCTTTTGTTTTGCTGCTGGTCTTTTGGCAGCTGCCTGTCTCAGGATGACAAAGAAACGAGTTTGCTGTGGGCTCCCCAGAGCCAGGGCCTTTTCCAGGGATTCAACCCCCTATAGGGTTAGGGTAATTAGGCCAGGTGAATAGGCCAGCAGCCTGCTTACAGTGGGGCCTTGTTCCCTGTTGTAACACGGCCCATTGTCTCATGGTTGTGCTAGAGGGTGAAGGTTTCATTCAGGAAATGGATCGGAGATGAGACTTTAATTAGAGTCACAATAATTGAGTATAATGCAGCAGTAATTCAAGATTGGCTAAAAGGATGGATTGGGTCAGGGTGCCGTACAATGGAGTGTCCTGGTGAGGGGAAGTGCAGAGGGGAGAGCGAGTCCAAATCACCTGGGGATCAATGTCATTCCACTGCAGAATAAATAACATCTGGTATGTGACTGGAGCCATTTGGAGGCCTCAAGGAGAAGAACAAAATAGACAATGTTCCTGTTTATATGCAAATAATATCATTCAACATAATGGCTTAGAAAAGTGCTTCCTGTGTACTACAAGGATGTTGAAAAACATGGCTGGAGATGGTGAAATGAGACAACAGTGACAGAAAACATGGATGTGCTCTATATTGCTGGCAATGCCCATCCATGCCCATCTTTCTCTCCCAGGCTTGTAACTGTGCTCTCTCCCAGGCTGTTTTTCTCTGGTGCATGGAGCTGCTACAGGCAAGATAAGGCTGGTCTCCCCGAGTTAGGGCTTAGCATAATCCCTCTTCCTTCCTCAGAAAAAAAAAAAAAACTGTGCTGAGGCTCGTCAACACATGGCTGTAGAAGGGAGTAGGACGTGATGGAGAAAGTGAGAGAGAAGGCTGGAGGAATGGGGGGTGCGTAAGAGGTAACGAAGGGGAGAGAAAGTAGGGGAACAGGGAAAATAGTAAGATTGCTGCCACACATTTAGCAAAATTTCACCAGGCGTGAAAGAAGTACAAAGGAATGCAAGCGTGCAGTGGCGTTGGAGGGGAGGAACAGTTGTGCGTTCCTGACGATCAAACTGTGAGCTAATCCTTTGAAAAGGGGTCTGGGGAAACCCAATCCTGATGCCCAAAGGTCTGACGTGCCTAAAGCTGGCACCCCGACTCCAGCGGCAGGATTCAGACAATACGTCTGTGAGCTGGTGCCATTTACTGCATAGTAATAAGCTGGCATGCGTACAGTGGCGCCAAGATGGGTTCCAGACAGAGTGTCACCTCTATAAACGCATAAGAAACTGTCTGAAATTGACAAAACAGCTTAGAAAATAGTATTGTGTTCAAGGATTGATAAATGGACTTATACATGCTCAGGAGTAGATGGATGGATTTGAGGCCAGTGCCATTCACATCAGACCTGCAGCTAGAGTTGGCAGGATGAATTAGATAAAGGCGCTACAGTGTAAGCCACGCTTTGTCCTACTTTTATTTGTGAGCTGTAAGACTAAGGCAGAAAAGCAGCAAAACACTTGTCACTTGTCATCTTGATCGCTGAATATCAAAGACGGTCAAAGAATCAAACACAAACTAAACTCACACAATCTCACTGTTTCTAAAACGTACTAGTATCAGTATTTCCTTGAAAGTGACACAAAATACACACCCACACACACACACACTCACTTTCTCAGTCTAGGCTCTCATTCACTTTCAAACAGAATAACACATCCAAATGATCCATTGGATGAATAATAGAAAATAATATAAGATCCATCAGGTGCAACAAGGTGTGACAAACTCTCACGACAAGTTGCATTTCAAACAGTGACATATCATTTCATATGGGGAAATTGATATGCAGTGGGTTTGTCTCTAGAGTAAGAGAGGATGTTTGAACTAATATCAAAAAAAGAATCTGTGAAAGCAACACTAAATAAAAACACAATTATACCAAGTTTCCTTTCCACAGCAAGTTGGTACTTTTGATGTTTTTGCATTTTAGGCACTCTTGCCTTAATATTCAATAGCTTATTTATTATGAGGCCAACTAGATACTCAGAGTACTGGTTAAAGAGCAAATTAAGAGAAAAGTGCTTGAGGGCAAAAGTCTATCATTAGATTTAATGCATCTATGTTTTATCTATTTTTTCATCTTCATTTTACAGGATCTAATAAGATTGAAATTGAACACATGACCGTAAATGACTTTGCAGTGTAGTTTTAATCATTTTGTCAAATGGAACCCTGAATTACATTCAGATTAAATGGATGTTTTCATCAGTTGGCAAGCAGTGGCTGACATGAGATTGATTGAGAACTTTTCGTTATCAACGTAGAATTTTCACCGTCTGGAGCTTTTCTCTGCTTTCCATTCATATCAGATCATGCCACAAGTTACTGTTGCCAGTTAACAAGACAGATAATGCACCTATTCATCATGTCATCTTTCTCTGTTTTTGTTTTTCGGCAGAGGTGTGTGGCTGTGAAGAGCATACTGTTTACTCGTGGGAGCCCAAATGTGTGTTTGTGTCTGGGATGAGCAAAAAGTGAACATATGAAAAAATGTACTAATTTTTTTTTGGTAAAGTTGGTACTTGAACTAAATAAAGTGAAAGTTAAAACAATGGCAGGAATAATGACAAATGTCCTATTTTATGTGCAGTTTTAAAGATGTTTTAATCCATAAAAGACATGCAGTTAGTTGCAGCTTCTTTCTCTTGACTTCTCCTGACTGAAGGGAATGGAATGAGTAAATGGAAAAAAAAAACAAAAAACAGGCTTGCGTTTTTTAAAAGGCCTGACATGACTGTTTGTCAGATTTGACCTGTTTACAGACAGCGTGAAGAACAACATCAAAGCCTAGAGAAACTTGACAACGATATGAAGATAAGAGGATTATTAAATTAGTAACAGAGGTGGGAGTGACACTTTGATCTCTGTGGGACTTAAACTCTAAACTCTAAAAATGATTTATTATTAGCATCAATCAATGGTGATATAACAGAGACGCAACGCCGTTGCTTGATTTTGTGTAATACCTGACTCTTTTGGTATTTCATTAACCGTGTTCAGTTATCGCTTTGCATGCTGTAATGCATAGACACATATATTAAATTAAACATTGACAATGAGTGTCAGCATATAGTGCAACAGATCAATAGAAAAATCCTGCCTGAAGGTAACAAGAGTGAGCATCTTTTCGGGTTGTTATTCAAGACCTGAAGAAACCTTTCTCAACCTCACACAGATGCCAGTTTGCTCACCCACACTTGCCTCAGGAGACCAGAATGCATTGCAGGAACACAATGCTTTTGGGTAAAGGCTGAAACTTGACTGGATAAACCTCTCCTCTTCTTATTGCTCTTCCCACCTACACACATAATACTGAGCAATGTTGGAACAACATCTTGGATGCTGTTTCACAACACTATTTGGGAAATGTTGGGAATCACTACAAGCCATGTAGGTATTTACTTTCTTCTTTACCTACTGAGGTGCTGAAACACCCCTCGTCATGATACTGTATCACCTCAACAGCAATGTTTCCTTCTAAAAACAATCTTATGTTTATTCAGGGTCATCTAGAAAACACGTTGTGAATAGTTTATATTACAAAATGTTTTCTACCAATTACAATTAGGATTTTATGATCAATGCTGAAAAGGTTCTGTATTGTTTCTTGGTTTTAGTTGGACTGGCGGTTTGTCTGTGTTTTAACCTCTTGGGCACAGTGCTTGGAAGTTTAGCAGTGATTGTCATTGTGCACATTTTGCACATTTCTTTGTGTGAACAGTTGCACATTTGTCAGTGTGTTTCCTGGTCGCGGCACAGATTGATGGGTTTGTCTGCATGTTTGAGGATCTCGGTGCACTTGTGGACATGGATGTGGATTGCAGGTGTGATTTCATGTGCACTCTCTGATTGCAAACTTGTGGAGTCCTTTGTGTTTTTGTGGATCTCTATTTGGATTGTGCATTTGCAGCTATGACTGGATGGACTGGGACGCAGTGTAATTAAATGACTCTCCTCTCACATTTGCAAGCGGTTTTGCAGCAAAAATACCTGCTTTTAGTCTTTATCCTGCATCTGGTCTCTCCTCACTCTTGGCTGCAAATGGCCGTGGCTGTTGGAAAGCTGTTGTTGGGGTTGTTCTGGGTCAGGCCGACAGGGGAGTCCAGACTGCAGACCAATGAGTGTGAAGATAGTACTTTTGTCGGTGTAGGCTCGGTTGCATGGCAGAAAATATGGCATCATCATTTCTGATTTTATACTACTGTTTGAATAGGAGTAAACATTAGAGAAGGGCTAAGCCGGATTTGTTGTCTTACCAATCGGCAGGATTGGCTCCAGCAGAACCTGATCTTCATACAAATCTCTCAGAGAGAGCCATTGTTTCTGTCAGACACTCAGTGTTGGATTACTGATCTCCAGGATCAGCGGCCATGTCATCAATCAACTTGTGATCTTGGCGTAAATCAATAGATTTCATAAACGAAAACCACACAGTGTACTGTATTCCTCAACAGCGTATTATAGTAGTATTATATATGGCACCTGATATTGTAACATTTAAAAAAAAGCAGTTAAAATAAGCTCTTTGTATTGAATTATTCTGATTCTGTATGATCATTCATGAATTAGCATGTTACTGCGGTTGCTTACTAATTGATGATATTCCTAAGCCAACCCATTCTTATCCCAGGTCCTCACATAGCCACCGTGTGAAAGGTATCCTTTGGTGTACGGCTAACTAGATCTTCCCTTTAGTGTTTCTGGTAATGCGCAAGTATTTTTGTTACATTTTCGCAAAACATTGCTGATGTTTGATTAGGTTTAGACAAAAAAAATCACATGATTAGGTTTAGGAAATGACTGATGAAGCTTGGTTTGAAACGAGACGCAAACTCTGTGAACTCAACTAATGCGAAACTCATCACTCATTTTCAGTGCTGTCTCGTCTTGGAAAATAAATAGAGCTACTTCCTCCGTTCAAATTGTCTTAAACTAACACAGGCAGCTGTACATTTACTAGAATAATGTGTCTCTGCCTGAGGACACTTTGTATGACTGAAACTGATGCAGGGGGCTGTGGCAAAACTTTGATATCTGATGAACTGAAGATAAGAACGGGCTGCCAAAGTATTAGTTAAACATTGCCTTTAAAGGACCAATGTGTAGAATTTAAGGATATCTCTCTGCAAACATGTAATACAATCTTCTTAAATGCCTTAAGATTAGTGTGTAATCACCTTAAAATCGTTGTGTATATGTAATCTTTGATTAAGAAATTTATAATTACACAGGAGCAGGTGCTCCTTCCAGCACCATCTTGCACCACCATCGTACTATGGTAGCCAAGAGCAGAAAAAAAGTCTTTGCATTTGCATACAATAGTGGCAGTGAAATGCAACCAACAAAGAAGACTCACCTCAGTAAAAGGCGACACAGAAGAAAGAGAACAAAGAGTTTTTTGGCTGCAGGAATTTTTTTTCTAAGTTTGTTAACCTACATTGGAGAATCATACACAGATTGTTGTAGTTCTACATGCTTAGAGAGGGAGGGGGCAGTAAGGCTGCGCTCCATTGCATGCATTCTATTACCTCACCACTAGATGTCACTAATTTTCACACATTGGTCCTTTAAAGTTATTTTTTCTTCCTTTGCAAAGGATGTAGATCGATTACATAATGCATTAATTTCATAGCTATTTCATCAGGTATTAATTTTGTACATAACTTTATTTTGCAGTTTACGTTACATAAACCTTTCATATCACTTTTCAGTCTTTTTTTTTGGAATTTCAACATGAGATGTACAGCAGCAAGGCATCCTTTGGCGTGACAAGCACTGGTAACAGGTACACTTACACCTTTCAACCATTCCATTCCCTAACTTGATTCCTATGTGGGGAAAAAAACAAAACAAAACAAAAAATGCTTAAGCTTTGTTTTAAAACTGTCATTCTCCTTTTCAAACAAATATGACTCACTTGAAAATGATGGGCTCAGCGCCAATTTTAACATGTTTTAAGATGTTGCATACCAAACCAGTGGCATGATGCAGAGCACTTTTGATGGCTCTCACAGGTGTGGGAATCAAAAAATGCAAAAACAAACATAATAGTTGATGCACTCTATAATTAACATGTCAAAATGATGTTGAAGGAGCATTGAGCTTGTGAATATAATGAATGGTGTTGACGTCAGCTCATACTAGTAGGTGTTAAAAAAAAAAAAAAAAAGACTTTTTTTTTACCTCATCCATTCATTTAGGGGAGTTAAAAAGCTGTGGCTCCTTTAAAGTGGAACTTAGCTTTTGCTTGTTTGAAAATGTCCTTGTTTCTCTTTTCCATCATGTCTGCCATTATGTCGGGATTGAATTAGCAGAATACATTTTTGTTTTCACATTTTGACATGTGTTGTTTCTCAATGATAGAAAGTTATCCTAGCAACATATTAAATTCCTGTTTTAATTTCCTGCCGTAATATGAATTCAATAAATGAAATGTGAAAGATTTGGGAGTGCAGTTGTATAAGTTAAACTTCTGCCATGTTGTTTGTCATTAAAATTCTGTCTGCAGTATTTGCTTTTGGAAATCGACGGATTTAAGCATTATGCCCTTTCTTATTCTTAAATGTCATTCTGGATAGGTTTGATGCCTAGAAAAAAAATGTAAAGAGCAACTAATAATTAGTTGGACAGTTGTCAAGCGTGGTAATTTTGAATTGCAGAAGATAGGCACTGACAGCCCCTGAATGCTAATTTGAAACACCCAAGGAATTCAGGCATTTTAAATCTTAAATCCTTGCTTTAGGTTAAGATCAAACAGGCAGGTGTGGGGCCATTGAGCACTATGTGTCTCATTGGGAAGTCATCTCAGCCTGATCGCACAGAACAACATGTGCAAACCTATCTTGATTAAAACGGATGCCCAGGAGCACAGACTTAAACCTGGTGGCTGAAAGGCTGTTTGCTGACTCTGCAGTCGGGGTTTTATAGTGCTGCAGGGTGCGGACTGGTGTAAGATCACTTCACTATCTAAGAAAATTAGCATCAATTCATGTGTGCTTTCTATTTATTTCTTACATGCATGAGAATCAAGAAACAAAAATTGTCTCGATCAGATTTTTTTTTGTGTGTGTCTGTTCTGTTTATAACTAGCCAGTACTGTCTGTATTACTGCCTCCCCAACATAGACACACAATAACACGGAGGAAACTTTGTGTTATCCCTCTGTGTCTCAGAGACGCAGAGGGACTCATCAGATTCCTTAAGTCTTCTGCCTCTCACCTGTCTGTGTGATGGATTGGACACATCTGGCGTTTCCCCCCGGGGGCCACTGGCCAGTGTGTTTGCTTGACAACAGCTACTGCGCGCCTATGCCCAATAGTCCTTCAATGTTACATTTTTGGCGTAAAATGTGGAATTAAACTGGAATTAACGGCGATGCACCTCATCATTCTTACCTGAACAGTTGTAACACGAGCAGTTCTGAGATATTTAAGTAATATTGCTTTAGCGACATAAAAATAAAAAAAAACCAGATAGTCCTATCCAGCTTATCTTGGATGTATCTGATCTCACAAGAGGAAAAGGTCATCCGGCCATTTCTCCGAGAAGATGGCTGCTCTCTGCCTGACCAGCTCTTCTCTGCTGGGCAGGGAACAAATGAAAAGCCAACTCATTGTGACAGCAGCTATTCCTCGCTTGGCCCTCAAGGGCCTGAGCACTGGGGCAGGTGTATGTGGAGGTTGTTATCATGGCCTGCAATGCCTGATCCCAGGCCTGTGTCCAGGGTTAAGTGCTTTGAACTGAGACCGAAGCCAGATGAGTCTGCTTCTTCTGCTTCCTTAATCTTAAAACAGCAGTGGCTATAGACAGGCTTTGTGATGGCTGCAACGAATGGTAATGCCCACTATGCTCAGCCAATGTCAGTAATGTGCTCATCAAATCGACCAGTAGAAACCTCACCTTCACACCTAAAAAAGCATCGTCTTCCTCTCCTTTCACATTCCTTAAGAAAAAAAAAATCTTCCAGATCCCCATGTCCTAACTACACTGTAAATTATGCATCTGGTTTGTTGCTCATTATTTTTAAGCAGCATCAAAACAGGGAACATTTTCAAACTGTACTTTAAGTCCTGATGCCTTTCTTTGTTTCCTTCAGCCATCCGCTGTTTTTTTGTACTTACGCAGTACTTATTAGAATCATTACAGAGTCTAATGCCACAATCTCAGGGCTCAAATGATGAAAAACAAGCGTCTTGTGTTGGAGGGCAAAATGACAGGCTTTATACAGCAATTCTCTGATCACTGGGAATTAAGATCAAAAATATGCTTATTGGGAAGCTTGCAGCATTAGCATGCTATTAGGGTGGGTTTGGGGTGGCGGGGGGCTGAAATTATTCAAACACATGTGTAGGCTTAGGCTACAGAGGAGGGCAAATTGATGTAGCATTATGACTGCACAGCTTACATCAATAATAAATCAGCAAAATTCTGCAAATGTGTGCACTCATTTCTTTGATTCAACCTCCTACAATCCTCATTAAACTGGTGCAATGCTGGTATACTTGAAAAAAAGGAGATAAGATTCCAAAACGCATGCTGTCTCGCAGAAACTGCTCTGAAAACTGCAGAGGAAATATTAGCCATGTTCAGTCAAGTGAACAGTGGGAAATAAAGTGTTTATTTGGTCTAAGTAAAGGAACAGTGCCATCACATTGACAGACTCATCCATATTCATGAGGTTTCTTCTGAGGAAAAAAAAAGAAGCACAAAACTGAATACAGAAATAAAAATTACAAATGCATGAAATTTCTTAACACTGTCACCTACCAGCCCAGCCCTCCTTCTCCCCTTCACTGGCTCCTCCTGCCTAATCCCTGTCTTCTCCTTGCTTGGTTTCATCTTTCTCTTGTGTTTTCTTTTTTGCCAGTCTCATTCTCTCATTTTGTCAACCCCCTCCTTCCCTCTCTCTGTCTCTCTTTTTCATTTGGGCTAATTGCCCGTCTTATTCTGCAGTACAGTCAGAGGTCTGTCATTGTGTGGCTGATGCTCTTCATGCGCAAGATATCCATCACCCCTGAAAACTTAATGTCACTCAGTTTGCATGCGTCCAACCCAAAGGAAAGAGGTATTCTTGGGTGGGGAAAAATATATGTGTCTTTATGGTTATTTGTTTAAGTTAATGGTTTATGGTTAACCCAAGTTTTTTCTAGAAGGCCTCTGTGACTGTCACATCCCAGTAACAGCACAGCCACTGCATTAAAAAGGATTGGGTGGATCTGACACATTTAACTTAATCTGCTGCATTATTGGCTACAGCTATTGATTTCCCTTTCATGATATGGAGATTCATTCACACAGAAGTGGCCATCTCATCCCTGATAACTTTTTAACCTTGAGAAATGTCCACAAAGCGTGTTGCATCCAGTGCTAAATTGATGAAGTGGCGTGCATTAGCATAGTTCCCCCAGGGGAGCAGCAGTAGCTCGAAGCAGTTGAGTGTTTGCGAGCGTGTGTGTCGGTGTCTGTGTGGGAGAGAAACTTGCTCTGTGTGTGTGCCCGCGGCACTTCTCTCGCAGGTGGGTGGATGCATGTTAACCTGTCAGAAGCACTTGGAGAGAATCTGCCAAGGTGAGAGCAGGAGAGAGAGAGTGAGTCGGGCCACCTGTTCCTGACACCCACCTCACAGCGCTCGCTTCCTCGACCGCACAGTCCCCCTTTTACTCAGAGCCATTGCTCTTTTACACAGGTGATTGATTGAGCCAGATAGGCAAGGCATTTAAGGCTGAATGGGGAGGACCACAGAAGGAGGTGTTGGATGAATGACTCGGTGGCCTCTGTCCTGGCTTGGTCGGGTCTGACTGAGAAACAACCCAGACAACACCTGTGTCTGACTGTGTCACCACATCAGAGGGGCCACAACTGCTCAAATCATTAGGTCTGGGAGAGTTTCACTACAATTCTCACCATATCTTGACTCATTCACAACTGATTCACACCTGAATGTGATGATACGTGGTGATTTTTTTATACAAAAGTGCAGATAAAAATGACCTCTCAACAGACAGGTAATATGCCAGCACAATCGGATGACTGTTTTTGCAACATGAGCCTAATTTTTTCCTTCTTTTCCTTGTCTGGAGGAAGAGATTTGTCTGTCAACCTCTTGTCATGGTGATTTCCGTCATCTTTTTTTTTTTCCTTTCCCAGCTGGTTTCCTAGCTTAAAGGGCCTTGTTGACATGAAATGGGGTGAATCCTTGCCAGATGAAAATGAATACCTTGCACGGGTGCAGAACAACACAGACTCGATGCCGCTTTTCAAAACTCTGCAGACTTGGCATGAAAATGGACACCCCCACACTCAGGCCTCTATGTTTATGCTTCTCAGAGACTTGTGAAAATAAACACTCTCGCTGGCAGCAGAAGCATCGGCAGCTCACACCCCATAATGATAAAACACATTTTTTGGAAAGAACATAAAGGATGTAAATCACACTAAAAAAACAGTTTTGAAGGGATTGTCCCTCAATAAATAATAAGAAAAGAAAGAAAAATGAGCCACTTCCTGGGTTGCCAAATGCATCATAACTTTTGTACAATATCCTGCCCAGTTGTGTCATGATTTGCTTCTACTATCACTGTGCGCTATAAATACATTAGCATTCAAATAGTCATACAGGCTGAGAGAGGGGCATCAACTTAAGCTTAAAAATGTCCACAAAGATGTGTGGAAAACATTGTCTTTGCACTTTGGTCATTCAGGCTTCATTTAATCAGGTAATCCAATAAACTGCCCTGATAGGCAAGCTGCATCACAGAATTGAGCAAATGTAAATAAATAACTCCAACACTAATACATTAAATTGAGATTTTCATGGGAGGTACCTTAGGGACAAAAAAATATTCACGGAATGTTGCAAATATCAGATGCAAACCTTGACGGTTTTTGGCATTCTGATTCATTTCACTGTGCAGCACAGACTAATGTTCTCACACAGGGCAGGACCTTACATTCATACAAGATGTTATTCAGAAGCAGCAAATTGATTGAGTCTTTTTTATTGCTTACAGCTAACACTACATATCAGTGAACTTTCAATAACTTTTGATAAAATAACTTGGTGATAAAATACTATTGAGAATCTGTTGACCTAGCAATACAGAGTTGTAAGACCCTTAGGTCATGTTTGTGCAGAAAGACAAAGCTTTATATACTGTATGAAATGTACTCAGGTCATTAGAAGTCAGCATAGATGCTGTCTGTCTCTCATTTAAATCGTTTATGTTTCAGCCATTCAGAGATAAAAATCACCCCAACTCTGGCAGGATTAGTAAAAAGGAGAAGCACATGTTTAATTTAGCCACCTCAGAGAACAGTTGCCGGGGGGAAAAAAGTTATCACTCATATGAATTTTCATTGTGTAAGGGGACTTTGTAGAATAGCTCATTGCCACTGAGTCAATACAACAGAAATGCTGTAAATGCTTCGTTTATGGATGCCCCAAATACAGCAGGACAAACAGAAAAACAGTCATGCATTGTTATTCAGGTCAGAATTTCCAGCCCACTCGCATCCCTAGCTCATCAGTTATCGACATTTTGTCATGGCCCCTCACTGAACTTTCATAAACAGAAAGACCCTTTGGAGTTGAAGAGGGACACACAAGGTTGGAATGTGGAGACAAAAGTAATACTGTCTGTTTCAGTTTTAGATGACTCGAAAAGATGATGTAGCATGACCAAGTTGCAAAAGTGCCAAAAGGTGCGAAGGTTGGGGTTGAGTAGAGGGTTACACACATGCAGCTTTGTCCCAGAAATTAGTTTCTTATCCCATCATCATCAGTCATGTCCTAAAGCCTATGTTTTTAACTGATGAGCTGGGTAGAAAGCGTTCTATAAGCACAGGTACAGCCCTCTACTGGTGTTTATGAGTACTACTCTCAAGCGATCACGCTCATCCTTTCTCCCTCTAAAATTTACATGAATTAGCCCCGCCTACCGGTCAACCCATGATACAAACTTATATGGAATGGCAGGGCCCCACCTGTGGTTAAAGAATGACTGTTGCAGTGCATATTGTTCTATCTCTCACAGGCTTGGCTCTGTACTGGACTTCGATCTTCGGTAGAGTGGGAGGAACCGGATCGGTAACCGCCTTACCACGATCGTACCTGGCGAGGCTAAGTGTAAGCATGCAATACACTACTCAGATGGTCATATATATAATGGCCAGAAAAAGAGAGCATTAGATGTAGATTTAGCTGTCACCTGGGTGCCCCTCCCTCACCATCACCAGCCCTTTGTCGTCCTGTGAACACAGAAGCAGAGAAAGAGCCTGAAATGTAGGTCAAAGGTTTAAAACTGTATGAGGCCGATCATGACTCAGCCGTACATATGCGCTCTACACACACACCACTGAACAGGGACATCAATCCCGCAACAACATGTGTTGAGTGTGCATGGGCCCCAGGGGAAAGTTTGCGTCCCCCTCTCCCATCGGCCTGAGAGATACACTCACACAACTATCTAGTGAGGCACTTCTTGGGTAGAACCTTTCCAGTGAGCCGCATCGCCAATCACTCAAGAGGAAAAGGATGTCTGAGGGATATTTTCCAACCATATGTAAGCTTGTAATCACGGGCTATCCCGAGGGTTTTACCATCGTTGAGTGGATGATAGCGTGACAATGATTAGAGGAGAGTAGTACTCATGCAGTACAATAGAGGGCAGAGCCCGTGTCAGATAGAGCAGGTGAGAATTTCTTTATATGATACAGATCCAGCCCAATGACTTACCAACCACGTAAAGACAACCATTTTAGTATCTACAACTTGTTCTTCCTTGAATAAAAAAAGTTGAAATGAATGACCGAGAAAATGACGTAAAGCAACACTTTCAAACAGAAGTCGCAGAGAACCCGACAAGAAAACTGAAACGAAACAATCTGTCGTCCTCAAAAATATGCCAGGGATATCAACAATAACGCAACACTGTAACGCTTTACCAGCCAAATCCCAAAGTCAATGCCAATGACCTCAAACTTCGACTTTATTTTGCATTGCATTACACAGGGACATGTGCACCTTGCAGCCAAAGCTGGCGACAAAAAGAGTGAATAAACAAAGTGTGCTGGAATTCACTGTCACTTCCAACTGAGCAGCAAAAATCTGCTCTTTAACTTAATTTCCAATGGCTACAATAACATAAGTGATCTATATTCCTTATATTCTTTGTCAACATTATCTTTAACACCGCACTCAGTAAAGTTTTGTGCTCTCCCCATTGCTCAAGCAAGAAATGCTCCAAGCTGTACTGTAGATCCACTGTGCTTCAAAACTGCAACACTTCACACAGTCTAAGTTGACGGCGCTGCACTCAACTTTGTCATTAAAGCTCAATGTGCAAGCGCATTTCATCATTTATTCATTTGAGTTAACAGAATCGTCTACTGGGACTCCATGATCCTCTAGTCCAAAGAGAAGCACTCTGCAGTCCACCCACAAAAGGCTGTCCTTGCTCTTGCAAATTGCATCTTTATAAAAGATTGAGGACAGGCCATTTTGTCACAAACACGGCTGTTTGCTCGTCAGGGACTGCCTTGGACCCTTTAATTGACACGGACACACTGTCCTTGTAGCCAACTGCGTTTGTGTGTGAGTAGTGCAGAGTGAGTTGTGGAAGGCCAGGGTTGGATTAAGAGGCTGGTGCAGTGAACACCATTAGGGCAGCTAGGACCCAATGTCTCTCTGGTGAGAGCGCAGAACTAAATGGACTTGGACAGTGGCATTTCAGCATTAAAACCCTCCTCAGGGACTGTCATATTTAGCCTTTTAGGCCAGTCAAATCCCTCAGAGTTCTTAAGATGGATGGCATGCGACATATTTGAAATTGCTACATATATTTTTTGTGGGATAAACACAATGGTATTGACTATAGGCAGTGCACCATTGAAATATTGTCTGGGTAATATTGCATTTTCCCTTTTTCCCTTCTCTTAATACTGTTAAGCCATAATAAATCAAATTTAGTCAATCACAAAGATCTTTAATGAGATTAAAATATCTATAATGTTTAATTGTAGGCAGTGAAGTCTACATACAATTGCAAAAGGTTTCAACATAACCCAGCATTATAAAAAAGGAAAGATTCTTAAGCATCCGTCAAGTTTATTACACAAGTTGTCATGAGGGCTGTGTTTTTAAAGGAGTTAATGATTCTTCAAATAATGCAGTGGTTGAATTTATGAACCTTGTTATATTCAACTAGGTTTAGTCAGCTTACCCCCGTTTTATAGAGAAAGGTGCATCCGATAGTAGGGATGGCAAAAGTATGAGACTGTCATTCTTGAGATGAGTGTTATCAAGGAGTATTTTTAATTCTCCAAGGACAGAAAAGGAGAAGCGTGCTTCTTAAGACACCTTTTCTGGCAGGCCTTCTCATCTCCATCACTGAAAAAACTGGCAGAGTAATCGGATTTAAGAGAACTTTTGTGCTGCTTAGAAATCAAAAGGGTAAAGTAAAGGAAGTGATGGGAGAAGGGGCACAGGAAGTGACAACACTGAAAGCACCTGAGCAGTTGAATTTTTGAAAACTTATATTGTATGGTAAAAAAGTGCATTATTGTGTAGGTCTGCGCGTGTCAGTTTGCATATGTTAGAGGAGAAAATGTGGTCCTCACCTGCCATTGACCTCTTACTGGCATACTGTCGGTTGAGCTGTGTTGCTGCCTCATTATATTCAGCCACTGTGGCGCTTGACCTGCAGAAACTGACACAAAGCAACACGCTTAGACACACAAATGCATTATTTTTCTCAGTCTTAGTCCCTCCCTCATACAAACACATAAACTGAGTGAATGAACTCATTGTCCTCTTTCTCCTATTCATTTACCCACATCCATCATTGTGTGTCTTCTTTGGCAGGTAATCCATTGCCATGTAAGGTGTTATATAGGGCCAGGAGTGTGATCAGTAGAGTCAAAGTATAGAAAAAAAGCATGAGAAAAATGTGGAGTAATTACATATTAATACCTTATAATATGAATACTTGCATTTAATGCACATTCTCTGACCATGGTTAGCTAAACAGGACGATTTAAAGTATTAAGTTTCCCCATTTAGCATTTACAAACAAATATTACAAATCCTCTTTGCGCATGTATTAAGGCATACATAAAAAATCTCTAACAGCTGCCTGACCGGGGAAAAAGAAAAGAAACAAAAATGTGTAATTGCCACATTTAAATCCTTAAAATGGTACGCACACAATGTATGAATATGCAACTATTTGTCTCCAGCTTCTGTGTGGTCCATTCTTTGCATATGTGCACTGGGTACTTCAAGTTTCCACATCACACTTTTTTTTGCCGCATAATGGACAAGGATTGGTTCTCATTTACTCTAATTCAGTTGAAGAGGGATATAAATCACTCATTTATCTTTCATTATATTTTTACACTAATTAGAAGGTTAGTGGTTAGATTCAAAACTCATCAAAATGTCCACAATATCAAATATATTAAACCCTTAATTGACTGGTTTTCCATAGGTGTGTACGTGCTGGTTGAGCAATTATGTGTTTTTCTCAAAAAGCAGATGGATGTAAGAAATCTGTCCATGTACCATTTTATATTACATTCTATTGTTTGCAGTAGCATTCACTTAAGTGTGCAGGCAAGAAGTGTTTTTGACAAATATGTTAAGAATTATATCTACTTATATCGATGGTACTGACATATTCAGTAAAGACTCTTAAAAACTACTTAATCTGGAGATGTAAAGCAGAGCTATACAGATTTTGACAGGTTTAATGTGAATTTATCAAGAATGCCAGTAAAACAATCAGTCATGATGATCAGCAGATTAATGAGTTATGTGATTTAGTATTGTGTTGAATGATATAAAAGCTGATTAAATCTCCACAGCCATCTGAAGCCAGCAGGACAGTAAATGTTTGTGTAACATATGTGGCCTCTAATTCAAAGAGTGCAGAACTAAATTGGAGCGCCATTACGCATAATGATCCAATGTGGTAATCTTGATTAAATCAACACTCTCTCCTGCGGAGTAAGCCTACAGACTTCTGTGTTTGTTTTTATATCAACCAGGTCAGTAGTAAATCAACATTCTGTGACAGTTCGCAGAGAAACATCTTAGGACAATTTAGATTTCTGTGTTCAAAGTCACATTCTTTCCAGATGGTTTGGCAGAAATATCACGGTGATCATTGCATGATATAACAAAATTTATGCTTCTAGTTTAGTCTTAGAAATGTAGACTTTTTCTTTTGAGGCAAAACAAAACATTGCTTAATGTTTTTATGACTCTGGCAGCTAGTCAGTGCAGCACAGCGGTGCAGTGGTTAGCACTGTCGCCTCACAGTAAGAAGATCCTGGGTTCGATTCCTGGTCAGGATGTTTCTGTGTGGAGTTTGCATGTTCTCCCTGTGTCTGTGTGGTTTCTCTCCGGGTACTCCGGCTTCCTCCCACAGTCCAAAAACATGCAAATCTGGTTGTTAGGTTATTTGGTCACTCTAAATTGCCTGTAGGTGTGAATGGTTGTTTGTCTCTATATGTTGGCCCTGCGATGAACTGGGAACTTGTCCAGGGTGACCCCACCTTCGCCCGAAGATGCTTAGTTAGGTTCCAGCACCCCCCTGCGATCCCTTAACAGGATAAGCAGTAGAAAATGGATGGATGGATGGAACTAGTCAGGCTGCAGCTGATGTGCACATCTGACCAGACTCATAAAACAGCCTATATGTAGTGACTGATAGTAAGTTTCACCACATGGAACAACGGCAGTTGCCTGAGGCTCGTTATCAGCTAAAGTAAAGAGCTATTGCTCTAGTGTTGAGTCATCGTGTATGGCTAAAAATATGGTTTGTGGATTCGCTGTGACCTTGATGATCGAATGCTAGTTTGGGCATTGCCAGTTTAGATAATCACATAAAGTTATATTGGTTCACCAAACCTATAAATTAATATGACACAATCAGTTTCGACCTTACTCAATTTTCATTCCCTGAAGACCTTGTGTTAGCCTTTAAAGCAGGTCACAAAGTTCTCTTATGACTCAGTACAAGACCGAATGAATTTTCTCGCTAATCCTCTTAGAGATATATGAAGGTTGAATATACACATGTCTGGTTCTGCTCTAGTCTACGAAACCACACACACTGTACTCTATGAGCACCGGTGAAAACTCTCCTCACTGTGAGTTGATACATCCACCAAGAAATGCCCCTAAATGAATGGCATGATTTGTTCAGTGGAGCAGAGCAGCATTGGAGGCTATTTGAATGGAAGTCAGCTCCCTTTAACAGACCTCGTCTGCCTGCCTGTCCAACCTAACCTCCCCTGGCTGGTATCAGTGTGCTGCGTTTATTGATGTCTCAGACTTATGCTTTGATTTCTTCTCTGTCTAGAAATTCTGTTTAAAACTTTTAATCGCTTGTATGCGTGTAGTGAGGGCAATCTGGGAGATCTGGGAGAGTGCATTAAACTTTCTATAACCTTTTAACATAGCTGCAGTTGAATTATCACAGCCCCAAAGTGTAAGTTTATTAGTGAAAATAGGCTGAAATAGAAATTTTTTTTTAAATTTTGTACGAGAAAAGTTACCTCTGTTGTTAAAAATAGATTAAAGGAATCAGTTTTTACCATTCCACCACGCTAAAAGCTCAACAGCAAATTGCTTTAAAGGGGATAAAGTGAGGAATTTTTCTTATGTGGTCACAAATGGTAATAGGTGAAGGGAGTTTGGGAGCATGGATCAGGGCTGCAGGGTTGCTCTAAGTGGACTGTTGAGTCAGGACAAGAGCTTTCTAATCGCCAGCAAATGAGCAAATGAACAAACATTTGGCAATGGCGCTCATTTGTTTGTAAATATTTAAGATGGGGAGTTGTAAAAGGAGATTGAGGAGAGTGCTGGGGGGCACAATTAAGACTTTTAACACAAAACCAACCCCTGTTCATTTCACAAATCCAGCCCCTCCTTCAAATGTCAAATATCTGTGACCCAGAACCCCACCGCCTCCAAAAACCTTTTTCTAGAGAGCTGTCAGTCTCCCAAACTTAAGGGCGCCCACTTTACGGAGGGGAAGCAGAGGTGAGGGGTCGGAGGTTAACTGTGGCTCTTTGGGCAGAAACAAATGTTGATGACGAGTTGTGTTGTTGGTGTGGGGGTCAAACAGGCCCTGGTGGATCTGCGGGCTCTTCATCACTTTAACTGCAGGAACAAATCTTTTTTCAAGTGTAGAACATGGGGTTTTAATTTGGCTGGCACCACAAAATGTGACAAAGATTTACAGAAGATTTTTTTTTTTTTGCCTTTTTTCTTTCAAGAAAAGACAAATTAGTCTTTTTCCAAGAATATCTTTAAGAGTTCCAGTAATGCCAATTGGATATTTTTGTTTGTCCTTGGATGTATTCTGAAGCTAATACATGGTTGCATTTACGGTTAAAGGTATTAATTGATCAGATAACCAACAGCAACCCTCTTTTTTCAACATAGACAGTCTTGCATCCGCTAATGCATGACCTTTGATTATTGATGGGCCATTTGCAGACAACCTTAACTGCACAATATGCCTCACCATTACTTCCCTGACCTAATTCTGGCCTGGGGACAACATCATTCATATGAGAGCCG
>KV751319.1:7301646-7353576 GCA_001698575.1 Mola mola
TTTTTTTTTTGCTTATAATACTTTTAGATTTTCATGACGCGGCATTACACATTGGAGCCTTAAAGGGAGGATACTTTTTGACAAATAACTACTGTAAATCTGACTGGTCGATTAACTAGTCGAGTAGAGTTGAATGTTGATTCTCATTTCCAGGTGGGGAATCGGATATAAGTGTGTTGAAGTAGTTGATTATTTCCCTTCAATTACATATTGTCCTTTACAATTGTTGTCCCCCACAAATGTGAACACAGCCAACACAACAGCAGGCTGAAGAGAGGGTCAGCCGGTCTACTGACAATTCCCTGCAGAACCTAAGAACCTCACAATTGCTGCAGAATTAAAACATATTTATTTTCTCACCACTGACATTTGTAATTTAGCAACTTTAGCAATTCAAATATTAAACTCTGATCCAGGGTGGACAGTCGTATTATGCCGATGGAGTTTTCAATAAAATTCAAAGCTTAATGATGACTGTTTCTAAGTCAACTTTCACTCTAAAGAGGTTGACCTCCTCTTTGAATGGAAGGTCAGGGGATGTAAGTCAAATGGGTAGAGCCGGAACTGACCTTCAACACGGGAGTTTAATTTTGAACAGGCAGAACTTTTCAAGGATGTCAACAGTCAGATAGTAGGAAATTGTTTCTTGCCAGCCAGTATGAATGTTATAGAGGCAAAATGAGGGATCAATGATGTTCCTCCACGGTGCTGGCAGGGGAGGTAGTAAAAATGCAGAATCGCTGTCTTAAAAGGAGTGAGCTGGCAAGACCTTTATTGATATGTTATGTATGTAGTGGGACTTAAAAGCAACTAGAAGTAATTCGCAATTATGGGTGCTCTCACCCTAGGGCGTCTGTAGTGTGCCCAAGTGTGTTTGACCCACAAAATACAGTTTGTCTGATTAGTGTGAGCACTCCATACTCAAGCAGGGTACACGGTTGGAACAGGTGTGATTCGGCAGGATACGGTCACTCATGCACTTGATGCAACCGCTCCTCTTGCTATTCGGTGCCTCGCATAATCGATAAATGGGAATGTCAGAGAAAACCATCAAAACAGACTCCAAATAAGCCGCAAAGTCAGCAGTCATTCTCCATTGTGCTGGGACAAAGATTCCCCATGTGCCCTTCCAGTAAACTAAAGGATGCGTCATGATGATGCAGGCCTGGATGAGCTGGGAGCCGAGTGAGTGCGGGCCAGCTGCTGAAAAAACTGGGAATGTGCACTAACTGACTGGCTTCAGCAGATTTCCATATGATCACTGACAAAACTAGGGATCTGCCTGTGCCAGAGGAGGGATGTCAGGAGACATGTCACCTCAAGTGAATCCAGCCGACCACAACAAATTCTCCTGAACACACTTGTGAGAGCACACTACACCTTATTGGTTGGGTTCTGACTTGTGTTTACTGCAGGTCTCCGTCCAGAGTCTCTCTAGAACAATTGAACATGTTTGATACACTCCAACTCTGGTCAGGAGGAGTCTCATCTCTTCATACACTTGGTGATTGCTGAAATGCTGAAGTCTCTGGTGCAGACAAGGACGGACTCGGCACAAAGCTGAATCCTATCCAGTATAATATATACAAGTTGGAACATCGAGACAAGGCTGTGACGTTCAACCCACAAGATTTCACTAACTCAAGAACAACCAAAAATGTTCAAATGTGAGGTTTGAGAGCTGATAAACCCCAAAAGCAGAGACTGAGATCTGAGAAAGAGCGTGCGCCACACTCGTGACGCATGCTCCCACAACATGAGGCCTCCGTATGATGGCAATGCTTTCTTTAGCATGAAAAACAAAGGTGCCATAGACAGGGCTCTTCTTTGCAGCGTTATTGCACAAACTCTGTGTGAAAAGATCTAATGTTACTGGCGGTGCACTGCTAGGGGTAGTGATGATTGAAGACTCTAAAGGAGGCAGCTGCGCAGGCGCCGGTCCATAAACAGTTATGGTGCAGTGACCTTCTACAGTGTTGATGTGTCAGTGCTGGTCCTTTGTGTTGTCACTCGACCATTCAGTCAATTTGATGATGATTTGCTTCCTTGTATGGCATCTATTGTCGAAGCCGCCATTTGAAAACAGGGAAACTGCGACGCACAATAGTGACGGATTGTGCTTACAGGAGTGTACAACCATCTGCACGTACATGTAGAGGCATATACGCAACTCTGCTCAGTCAAGCTTATATACAAAGAAGTTTGATGAAAGATGCACTGTCACACAAGAACGCACATACGTTTTAAACAAAAACAAACGAAAAATACCTCACTACGTCCGTGATGGAATTTGTTTGTATTTTACCTCCTGACCAAATAGACAGATTTAACTCTGTCACACCTACATTTTCAACAAAACATTATTATTAATTGTTTAAAACTGCAATAATAAATCGTTTATGAACTGCAGGGCATTCTAAATATTCTCAATAACTAAAATAGAAAAAAAAAAACCTCAATAGAATTAGAAATGCATTTGTTCTAAGTATACTTAAACTCAACAACAGGTGTGTATTTTTAGAGGCCTTTCAGAGTCTGTTGATTTCCACCCTATCCTTGTTCTTCTCCATGCAACATACAGGTGAGCAGATATGCACGCTGACTTTATGATAGATTAAACTGTATCTGATGACAGGAAGTTCATTTGCATTTTATTTTATTTTTCAAACATGAGTTGGGGCTGATTGTAATGACTGATTGGTCATGATTAGTCAGATGTGAAAAAAACCACAGTATTCCACACTGGAACAAGTTTATTTTGAAATGTACTCGCTGGCAGTAATTGGCAGGTAAGTCTCAGTCACACAATCGACACTATGATTACTGTAGTAAGCATAGTGCAGTACTTATTAATGACAATACTTTGGTGCTGTATTTCTCCACAGCATTTATTACACTTCCGTAACAGGTATTACTGCATGAATATTAATACTGTTTATAATAGCTGTAATAACTCCATATTGTAACTCAGTACAAGTTGTGAAACGTAGCATTGAATTGTGAGGCTGAGGCATGTCCTACCTTGGCTTGCTACCTTGACAACATGTCGAGGTGTGTTTGCAGTCTGCCGTAGAGATTACTCAAAATGCTGAAATACAGATAGTTAATTTGTTTATTTGTTAAACGCAAAAACATCCGATTGGAAAATTCAATACATTCAGACTTTTAAATGCCTGTTGCTTGAAAATAGTATATTTGGACTGTGGGTTACGCTCAGTGTTTTAGGGATTATAAAAGGGAGCAACACATTTGTTTCTTTGTTGAATAACCTTAAATGAAAGCAGCTTGGCAACCTACTTTAAAGTTCATAAGGCTCCTGGATGCATCAGCAGCTACAGTAGCTTTGAGAGTTGAATTCCCCTTATTTACATTCTTTGAGAGAGGGTTTTCTTTGCTATTCTTAAGGCGCAATATAGTCCGCGTCTGCAAAATATGTTGCCACTTTTCTTTCTTTCCCGCTGTTGCCACCGGCCTGAACAAAGTTGTTTCAGATTTAATCAAAAGTATCAGGTGTTGTTTGATTGAAAGCGGTGGCGGCGTTGGAGGGGAAGTCGGGGATAGTTTTACAAGAAAGAAAAAAAAACCAGCGATACCTGGCGAAGCCGGCCAGCAGAAGGGACTGATATATGTGGTGAAATGTTCTGGGACAGCATGCTGTTATTACCCCAGCGGATGTTATTGTACAAAACCGAGGACGGATAATGAAATGATGTATGGTCTTTTACGGAGCAGGCAGGGAATGTGTGTGTTTGCCAACATGTGCATGTGTGTGTTAAATGAGGAACCAGGTGGCACCATCTGTCTGACTGACAGCGGCTACAAAAGATGATGAGATTGTGTCAGAGAAGAGAACCCCTTGTGTTTGCCCTGCTTGCCCCCCCGCCCCACCTGTAAGCGTGCACACTTATCTGAAAACACACACGCTCGCTCCTCTTTATCAGCTTTTAGCTCTCTGATTGGGTGCGGCCGACGCAGATGGGAAGCGCACGAGGAAGCAATTTGTTAGGAGTAGACGGTGTCACCTTATTGCTTAGATTCTCTTTTGTTTTTCAGGCCGCTCTTGCCAGAGGAGGATGAATAAAGGGGGGGAGGCAGGTAGTGAGAGAGAGAGCACTGGCAAGCACCATCACACTTGGGGGGGGTGCAACTCTGAGGGCAGACAGACTTACAGCTTGTCCTTCAGTTCCTGGACGGAGTGACTCTTTGTTTAACACCTCTGCTGAAAGCGGAGCCGTGCCAGGCACGTCCGCTGCTGGCTGACAACCAGCGTATCCTGTCTCTGTCGGCCCACCGCTCCCTCTCGCCAGCCAGCAGTGAGGCCGAGGAACAAATGAGAGAGCGGTGAAGACGGAGTGGCAGGGAGAGGAAGAGCGACAGAGCCAAACAGGGAGAGTGAGAGGAAGACACTGAGGAAGGAATGTATTGGGTTTGTCCGCTCGTGCCAAGAGACCTGGAGAAGGCGCACATTATTGGCATTTTTCCCCTCGAGATGGTTTGGCCAACACACACAGAGTCCAGGTTGCTGGACGCTTCCTAGGAGATCTCTGATTTCACTCAGAGAAGAGGCCTTTGTCTTCACGCTGGAGATGTGAGCAGTGTGGCTTTGGTCTTGGCATAAGGCAGACCGATGTGCAGGATGGAGTCATTTTCCCCAATGTACACAGTAACATTAGAGTGTTTAGGAGTTCGCTTCTTGACATTTATTTATATTTATTACAGCTCCAGCAACAAGGCCGCAAAGAACTAAGGTCACGTCATTTTTACTAGAAGCTGCCACTCACATAATTGCAGTAGATGGAAAAGAATGAGAGGGCAGGAGAGAGAGGAAGAGCACAGATGGCGTGTTCTGTGTCACAGAGCTGTTAGCAGATGTTTACTTGTGGGGAAGGAGAAGATGTGACTGGCTGTCTTGAGGCTGCTGTGTGTGGCCAGCGGCAGTCACTGTACACTAAATTGAGTTAACATAGCGCTGCTTCCTCTGTCGCAGATCAGCTCTTTGCTTATCATTAACTGCTCTTCCCAGCTGAATTCCAGCTCTCAGAGAGAAGGAAAATAGGTAATCTTGAGAGTTAGATAGGAAGAGTGGAAGATTAGTTTTTTTCCCTGGGGGCAGAAAGTCAACCCTGACAAATGCAGATTCATCTTCTGCATCATTACATCCCTGTGTCAGGTCTGCGTCACAGATTTAATGTATGGACAGAAGAGTGCTTGTTAGTGGATTCCGCTTCATGACTCCATGTACCTGAAAATGAGATTTGGTGTTACATTCCAATTTTACAAGACGGGACCTTAACCAGGACCAGCTCAAACTATTTATGCTTTTAATTAAGGAAGCAATTGAAATATGCACCAGTTTAGACATTTTTATACTGTATTGTTTGTCTAATTTATACTGTTACGGCATTGTGTATTAATCCCCGATGTTTTTTTTTGTTTTTTTTCCTGTAGTCTCCTTAAAGGTGAATAGAATTCAAGCAAGACCGCTATTTTAATTTCTTTATGCATGAAAGAGCCTGGATCAACTCACAAGGGACTCCTTGGAGAACCTTTGTTCTCTTAACTTAACTTATTACTCTGCTTCCGTCCTATCGCATCCTGGGGCGTTTTGATTTGCTCTGTGGCAAAGAACAAACCAAAAAAAGTGCATAATAATCTGAATGTTACCCATAAAGACATATAAGTCAGTTGGCAGCCAATCGGCTGATTTGAAAGCCAGGCCACATCAGCTGATGGCTGCTCTGACTCCCTGGTTTCCATCAAATTAGCATAAATCGGGCTTCAAACTCTCATTTTATTGTGCAACCCAGTATTGTACAAATACATTTCCTTGACTCTTTAACAAGGAAGAGAGAAATTGCCCGAATATGTATGTGCGCACCCGACATAAGTTAATCTTGGAGTCACAGAATCCCTGTATGTATGTATTACAAATGTTTGAAACCAGTCGGCGCCCTGTGGCTGACTGGGTTTTATTCAATGCCTGCACTTGGTTGACAGGGGTAAGTAGACCACAGAAGGCTCTTTTTATTTCAGTAACTATTATTTATTTTTGGTTCAATTTTGAAGCAAAGTACTGTACTTCATTAGCTTTACACAACAATAACACATCTAGGAAATCATCACAGCTTGGGATTTTGCAATGTTTAACATGTATTAATGTTTCGGGAGGAAAGCCTTCAGGCCAAGCACGTGTCACAAATTTCCTCTGGTGAGAAATGAAACTAAAACCTAAAACCTATTCGGCTTCCAGTCACCGACCCTGACTGATTTCCTGCATTAGGGCCAGACCCCTGCAGTAATAGCATTGAGGTGTCAATGCACAATCACTGTGATGACACACTGAAGCACGAGAGGTTTGGCCAAGCTGAGCAATGACCTTCAGGGGGCTTTCCAAGTTATTTCTGCTGAGCAAATAAACCATCATTTTTATTCGGCTATTCACAGTGATGCCAAAATAATAGAGGCAAGTGAGTCATGGTGTGAAACCATCGTGCAGACATAACAAATGTACCCACACGGGCACAGTCAAAGCTGAGGCATGGCTACCTGTCTAAGAATCAAATACCGATTCATATCAACTAAATTATCCCAGAAACTCTAATTTATTTGGTTTGTACTGCAGATATACTAATAAAAACATCATTAACAAGTTCTTTTATATCCTTTATTTTTCAACTCAGATTCCCATAGAGACATACAAACTCAACTTTAAAGCTTTAGAAATAGAAATCAACATTATTCCAATGTCACTTCTTAAGTTGTCAATATCAAATGAAACCTTAATTATCTTTACTGGTGAGGTAGTTTCTATTTATCACTAGTCACTGAATTAAATGTGATAAGACTAAGTCCTTTTATCACAGGGTCATTGCTTTTCTCTATGTATCAAACATGTTAAATGGATGGAAATAAACACTCTACTTGTTGAGTTTGGCTGGTAGCGTCACTGACCTTATCTTTGACTAATGAGGTTCCCATTTCAATGGGTAGAAGTGCTCTGATTTGCATGAACATTCCAAACAAACGGATGCATCACTTGTGCAACAGACTGTTTCTTTATTGGATTAAAGCTGCATTTCTACAGAGAAGCAGAGCAGAGATTTATTTATGTTAACATATCATTAGTTCAACCAGCACAGTTGGGCAATGCCAGGACCATGAAGGTTTAGGTGAGTGAGTCACTGACACACAGATGTAACTCTGCAGTAAATGACGCCACAGGCCACTGACATCATTCTGCGGTGACGCTCTCAACCTCAACCATATGTATATGGTCAAATAAAACACGGAAGGTTAGCTTCTCTGATGCCAGTGAAACAGAATTCCTGAGGTGTTTTTTTTCTTTTTTTAAGTCATTGCGATGACGATGAGTTATATTTTATGTCCAAATTATATACTCACTCCTTTCTGCTCAGTGGAGCTTTGCCCCTGAGATTGCTGGCTCCAAATCATCCAGTCTTTCAGGATTTTACTGTGGACATGTTTGTATTCCTCCCATGCTGGTATTTAAATTGTTGCTTAACTGTTAATGAGAATGATTTATCATCTTGTCAATCTCCTGAACCCTTTTACTTAATCCCTTCACTTCTGTCCCGTTGCGCTCTCTCTGTCTGTGCATCCCGCCATCGCTCGGGATCCAACGTGGTGGAACAGCAGCTGACGTCGGCTTTTCTTCTTCTCTGAATTCAGCGGGGGCCCTAATTGTTGGTCTCTCACACAAACAGACAGAGCTGCTATATCTCTAGCTGGCCACACCATGCTTCAACAGACAGCCAAGCAGCGGTGGGGACGACTGCAGCCTCCACAGTTCAACACCCCCTTGCCACCCTCACCATCATCCACAGCCACCTTAAAAGGCTTCAATTAAACCATTACTGTCAGGATGGGAGGAAGTGGAAGTGAAGGAGACAGGAGGGGAAGAGAAATGAGGATGTGTCAAACAGAGTGAGAGGATGAGCTTCAGATTAATAGGAAATTATGCCTTGTTTTGCCGAGCAGGGGGAAAAAAGTGCATGGAAGCAAAACGTAAAGAAAGCAAATAAACAGCGTGAGATTTCTATTTTAAATTTGCTATTGCAGAAGAGAGATCCAGCCTGTAGCACCAGACTAAATGTGACATTGCAGAAGGGAAGAAGGCAAAAAAAGAAAGGAAAAAGGAGAAGAGATATTGAGGCAGTAATTTACACTCCTTTTTGTCTTCGTGTCCGTGATGCCTGAGGGTAAAGAAAATGGCAGAAGGCACAAGGAGATAAGGGTCTCAGCTCTATGGAGGTGTAGAGATTGTTACATTTCACTAAATAGCCTTACACTCCTGTCTAGCTTGGCCAACTGGAAATGAAAGAGAGTATAAATACCTGTCTGAGAAGGCCAGACATATTTTATTATGGCTTTGTGGTGAGTGCCTTTGGCCAAATTTTCAGAGGCTCTCTGTACAAAAATGCCCTCTGAAGAGATCTTTTAGATGTCATGGCCTGCTGGTGGGCAGGCTTTGTTAAACTTGAGCAGAGCTAGGCTAACTCTTTTCCTTCATTTCTAGTGTTTATGCTAGGCTAACTGCCATCTGGCTATAGCCCTTTTTTTTTTTTTTTTTTTTTTACAGAAAATTATGAGATATGAAAGGTACAATTGTCAGCATTGGTGTATTCGTATTCTCCAGTGAGGAAACTAGATTTCTGATACGCTAAAAAAACCAAAAAACAAAACGCAATTACATATTATTATTAGTTATCCAATAACAACAAAGCAGAAGTTACATTTAATCTCACTTTCTTTGATTCAATACTTGCACATACCATACGTTTACCCATAAACTCCTGCTTAAAATGTCCGCTTACAATTTACTTGAATTAACATCTTGATGTGCCAACATATCATCATGAGTGCCTAATCACTGCCATGCATGTTCAAAATCTCAACAGAGATGAAAGGAGCGGGAGATGACTCACTCCTAAACTGCATCCATTATCACACCCAGAAAATATGTGCTTAAGACCACTCACCTAGTTGGTTGAGCTGCTAGATTTATTAGTCTGAAGTGACATTTTACGCGCTCTGGATAAGCAGACAACCCTTATTCTTGAGACCTGTTGTACAATTTACAAAATATGATTATATTCCTTAAACATCCATTTGGAACAGTGTATGGTGTTTCTAAAGCAAAGGGCATAGTTTCAAATAGTCATTTTCAATTACAGCCTAGAAACAACCCACAACCCTGACCAGTGCAGAGGTTCCCAGATGTGCTTTGATTCACAGCAGCGACACAGTCAGCCACTCCCGCCTCCCCTGAAGCTGGGTGTGACTGAAAAGAACGATTCCCTTAAAAGCAGAGGGAGCATCGAGTGTATCACAGCGCCAGGCCACACAATTCATCATTGGCCAGTAGCTGCTTGGAAGGTTTTGATACATGATAATACCTTTTGTATTGTTTGTCATAAAGTTTGGTTGCCAGGCAACACAGAAAATCGACGTCTGAAAACTAAACTTACCGGAGGCGGTCATGGGTCGAGCCATCTGCTTGCTAGTCCACGTATTCACCCGTGCATGCAGCACAAGGTGTGATACATCAGCTAAAAAGGCTGAGGGCAGGGCCGAACACTGGCTATTATGCGGTCAGCACAGTGGAAAATGACAAGGAATGTCTCACTCTGCCGCTCTCCACAGCCATGCCAAAAAGGTTCTGCTGGCATTGAGGCATCTCATTCCGTGTAATGGCCTGATGGTTTTGCATGGGCAAGAAGTCAAGCTGAAAACAGAGCCGTTAACTGGCCCGTCTAGGAAAATTACCACTGATGGGATACAGTAAACATGCTGTAATAGTCCACAGTGAAATTTACGATTAGATATGTTACAGTTTTGAGAAACGCTTTTAGTTGTTCTATTTTGCCGCTGTCAGCCTCATATTGTGAAGCTTTGTTGTCAAAAAAAACCCAAAAAAACGAGACAAAATAAGGAAATGAAGGAGTAGATGAAAGGAAATGAATTGGCCCTGTCGGAAACAAAAAAATGAGACAAAAGTGGAGGGATGGTGAATAAGGAAATGAAGGAGTAGATGAAAGGAAATGAATTGGCCCTGTCGGTCCGTGGCTGGAGTAAGGTGAGGATTCAGAGTCACCCCGGAGCCTTTTGTATGTGTGTTGCGGGGGGTTAAGGATAGAAGTAGAGATAAGATAAGAATGAGAGTAAAGGGTGGGGTCATTTAATTGTGTTGATCCAGGGCTTTGGAGCTGCTGTGTGTGTGTGTGTGAGTTCTGAGGGGAAGCGCCTCTGTTGGTCAACATGGCCTGGGAGTCATCCCAACTCAGACTGACTCAAGGGAGACGGATCACCGCTGAGAAGGGGGGAGGAACCAACACACACAGGACGTTCTACAGGGTTTGTTAGCATCCTGTCCCCTGCTCGTTCAATACCATGCGTCAGGAGGAAAGACGGATGAGATTCACCCCTAACTAAACACAAAATCACTCCCTTGTGTATTTTTAACTCCGCAGATCCTACAATTTCCCCCCACCTACCAACTCATTCAGGCAATAGGGGATCACTGAAGGCACTGACAAGCTAAAATACCGTCCCCGGTTCCATTAATAGCAAAACACACCCCACTAATGGTAAGAATGGTTTATTACCGCTTTAATCATTCCTGACATGTGTATATCCAGTCTTGTGTGTCAGCCCTTGTTTCACAGCAAGCCATTAAAGTAGCCATCTTCCAGGCTGAGGGTGGGCAGGTAAAATGGTCCCCCCCTAATGCAACTCATACATAACCTGCAAGCTGTTAGGAGGTCAGCACCCTTAGGCATAGATGAATGATAATGCCACCTATTGCCTCTGTTAGTGTCTCTGTCTTCTCACTTATGTGCTGCTGTCTGTGATACGGTGGAAGTGCAGTTCAGACAGTTAACTCAGCAGACACAGAGTTAGCCTCCGGTAGTTCCTGTGTTTTTATTTCTTGATTAATTGTCTGCTAAAAGAACAACATATAGATAGTTAGATAGAGATAGAGAGATAGAGAGAGAAAGACAGGGATAGACAAACTAATGGTATAATCTGACAATTAGAGGGGATGGAGGGGGAACAGCTTCATTTGTGTCTTTTTTTTTTTTCTCTCTCTCTCAGGCTCCATATGAGGCAAGCAAACGCAAGCCCAGACAAACGCCACAGGCACAAGCCTCACAGCACACACTCACACGCACACAAACAAAGATCGAGGATGCGCCTGTACCTGGCAACGGGAAGTATGACGCCTAGTTGCGACGGAAAGGAGATGAGAGATCAAGACATTGTCAGTGGAGAGACAAAAACATGATCTTTTATTCCTGCCAAGACCAAGTGTTGTCTCAGGAAACCCACACGCACTTTAAACACTGATTACACACACACACACACACACACACATTCACAAAGAGAACACAGAGCTCATCAGCTGACAGACTTGATAAAGTATGCCGCAGTATGTTCAACTTTGACCAAATATGTACTGGTAAAGTGATGTCAGTATGAAATGACGCTACGCATTGTTACCATCCTTCTCATGCGTCCCATGATTTTTCTTTCCGTTTTATTTTTATTAAAGTCAAATGATCACTTTTAATTAGATGATTTAAGCCCAAAGGTATGTGTCATCACAGGTGTAGAAAGGTAGACAATAGACTGATTCTGTGTAAAGTATGCACAGGTGGCGTAGACCAAAAAATATGTAGATTGCTGGGAAAAAAAAACACAAAACAGGGTGGACAACAAAACGCTATGGAAAATAAATCAGGACTTGGTCTATAACAAGTCAAACCAGAAACATTGTCAACTGAAAACACAAAGTGTCTCATGAAGGGACATGACCAGGCATATGACTCTCGGAGGGCATATCATTTCTCTTTGGGCTGTATACAAAACATAAAGTACAAAAGACTTCAACAGGGTATAGAAGAAGAATGCTTTAGAGAGGAAAATGGTGTTTAGAAGGGTATTTATAATGCTTGCACTTAAACACAAGTACATAATTATCCAGCTGAGGTCATACAGTATTTTGAAAAGACTGTGCTGTACATAATAATAAATAGAAATCGTAAACGGTAAAATCAAGCAATCGAGGTTTAGTTTGAAGGAATGAGATAAAGAGCCAATGAGGCTATTGCTGTCTTATCGTGCAGAATAACGTAAATCACAGTTGAACATACTTATTGATTAATATGTTTAATCTCTGCTTCGATCACTTATAGAGCCAATTGGCTGATTGAAGTAATAAGGGGCTAGTTGTATTTTTAATCACTTATAGGGTGATTTTGTCATTTTATTTCATTTAATGGTCTACTGCTGAAGAACATGTGAAACACAGGCTGGTTCATTGTGTTAACACAATAAAAATTAAGCCAAAAACAACAGCTTAAAGCCACTTTTAAATCCCTGAAGTTTAATAAATAAATGGGTAAAGAGTCTGCTCCATTTCTCTCATTTAACCAGGCTTTTTCACACGCTTGTGCCAGCCTGGCTTGGCCCAGTCTGAGTCGGCAGAGCAGCCCAGCACAGCAGAGATTTCCATTAGAACATGGCTGCCAATTTAAAGGTGTTTGTCTTTGTTGCATGAAAAGAAGGCTATGCAATGGTTGATATTGTTTACTTGTACTTATACCCTGGAAAAACATACTTGTTTGAGGGGGAAAACTGGGGTTTCTCTTTATGAACCATACTTGGTACCGGAGGTCAACCTACTCTTCTCACATTAGACTCAATGAATTAAGGGGCTTCTTCGAAACACCTAGCTCATGAATCGACTTCGATTGGATCTGTCAACTTTGAATATAGATATGTGTTTTACAATCAGAAATTTAGTGTAAAAAAGGGATATTGATGATAGCTCGCTGGAAAATGTCAATATACTACGCAATTTTACACTTTCTCAATCGCTCACAGCCATATATTATTTAAAGGTGTCCATACTGGCACTTTTGGTTGGTGGTCAGCCAAACATCTCAACATCTCACATGTTTAATGCATACCAAGATGTTTAAAAGCAAGGATGACAAACCATATTCAGCAGTGTGTATTTCTACTTTTGGGTATGGAATTGAAAGCAAAGGGAATGCACTGTGCCCTACAGACCACAGAGCTGTTCTAATCTGTGTGCATGTGTTGCATGTGCACTTGTTCCAGTTGGTGTGAAAAAGGAGGCTCCTCATCAAGGCAATAAGAACTGCAACTACAATTTTGATTCAGGGTTGCCGAAACCCACATTAACATTTTAAATGTACAATGCATATTCAGCAATTTCCCTACCAATAAGCGTCATTATCAGAAGCTTTGTGCAGATTTTCTCATGGACACTGTACATGTGTGCAGCAGGATCCAGCTGTGTGATCTCATGGGATGGCATTTACTGTAAATAGCCTCGAACCAAATTTTCCTTATCACGGGTTTTGGACATGCAGGGCAGGAGTCCAGTGTTGTTACAGTCATTTGACCTTTGGCATCACAATAACGATAAACATATGTGGATTAGTTGCAGTTTAAGTAGTTTTGGGTATTAAAAACTGCTTGCTCAAGTGTAGACCAAAAACACTTTCAGGTTTCACATGGGACACAAACACGAGACCTACGCCTGATCCATCCACGACTCCAACCAGGTCCCTTTTACAGGTTTTCCTCTTCTTATACTGCATCAATTGGCATTTCTTTCAGTATGGCACTGACAGGTGAAAATCTTGTCATGGAACTCATTTCATTATACATTTAAAGCAAAGCAGAAAACATTGGAAATGATTTAAGTCATGTTTTTTTAATTATGATATGCTACACCATTTGGTGAGACCGGCCCTGAAATATGCGTAATGTTCTTCTTTTCTCTTTAAGACTTTTGAGTTTTGACAAAGCACAGACTATTACAAGTTTTTATAAAAATAATACAACACTGATGTAGCATGAAACTTGAAATTAGGGTATTATTAATTTATTTTATTAATTAATGATGCATTCAAGTAACATTGACATGTTGTAGGTCAACACTACCTTGTAGGAATAGTGATGGAGTGTCCCTGAATGTTATGCTCTGATGGTATGTAACAGAATATGTTCTACGTGATACAAAAGGTTTCACTTACAGCCAACATCAACATAGAGACACTTCTGCAGATGAGGTCTGCACAATATCTGCCTCTTTTCAATTGCCATTGGCTGATGTGTACATGTTTTAGCTCACAGTATGTATGCATGCTACCACCATGTACAGCAGAGGGATCTGCAATTTCTCAAGTACACTTATGCAAACTGGTTGTAGTACAGGTTGAATGTAGCAAGAGTGTGAACTAAGACTGAAAATATATCCTTAACATGACAGACACAGTTCAAAAGTCCATCCATCCATCCATCCACCCATTTTCTAACGCTTATCCTGTTACGGGGTCGCGGGGGGGGCTGGAGCCTATCTCAGCATCATCGGGCGAGGGACACCCTGGACAAGTCGCCAGTTCATCGCAGGGCTGACATATAGAGACAAACTACCATCCCCACTCACATTCACACCTACGGGCAATTTAGAGTGACCCATTAACCTAACCCCCAGTTCGCATGTTTTTGGAATGTGGGAGGAAGCCGGAGTACCCGGAGAGAACCCATGCAGACACAGGGAAAACATGCAAACTCCACACAGAAACGCCCTGACGCGGAATCGAACCCAGGACCTTCTTGCTGTGAGGCGACAGAGTTAACCACTGCACCACTGTGCCGCCCATATTTACCTGTATATTTGAGTATTTATTGCTCATCAGCAATAAATACTTACATTTCAAGGTCAGTTTTTCAGTCTTATATTTTAGTATACTGCATTTTCATGGGTTTATCGGTGTCATGAAAGTCATGAAAGAATGCTGTACTACAAAAAAATCCACAAGGGTTCAGGGATGACTACAAATGAAACATGTGTCACCAGCTTCGCTTAATAGAAAATAACATGACTTTGCTAGACCGGTTCAGCTCATTAAGCAAATGCTAAACCGGTCTAGCAGTTCAAAAGTGTGCGTCTGAATTTATTCCTGATTTATTAACCCCAAAGCCCTCACTTTATAATTGGTTTATTTGAAGACAAACATCAGTTACAATGGTCCTCATATACTTGGCATTATTTTACAAACTAACTGCACTAACCTAGCGCATTCTAATGTGACTGTTTAACTTTTACCGTTACACTTATTACCCAGCTCCACAATTGAAAGCATATGATTCTCATTGAGTTTGGCAAAAGAGTCAAGATCTTTAGATAGGACATGGGAGAAAATCAAATAAAGTAGCAAATGAAGCACAGATAGGCCATTTTTTTTTTTTTTTTAAATCTTTAAATTACATACTTTAACATTAGGTAGAAGATCTACATGTGAAGGTCTTCAGATAAGTTAGTAATCACATGTTTTTAAAAGTACACTGCATTGTCTTTTAACACCAAGAGCCCGCACTGTTTTTATCTGCCACCATTTTTAATTACTGCACTTTGTATAATTTACTCAATCGAGTTGAGAACAAAACTGTAGCAACGGGTCTCCAATTCTGTCACTCTTCAAACTGAACTTTAACACCATGTGTTGCACTTTTAATTTGCTCTTCTTTGGTAGCTGAGATTGGAGGGCGTTCGCTGGGGGAAATCAATGGGAAAATGGGATGGAATCTGCTGAGTGGATCGGAGAGAATGGAATCAGTTCTCATGGGCATAAAGGGAATGCTGGAATGAAAAAATCTGGACAGTGTTTTTAACTTCATCCAGGAGGCTGACGGCAGCAATCTGTTCTCTCAAATCCCTTTGTGAAATGTGCTTGCAAGATTAATTTCTTGTTATTCAGAGTTGATCGCTTCTTTATGGACTCATTGGCGGTTGATTCCATTCGGGCCCGTCTGCCAGCAGCTCCACATACTCCAAACACAGGAATTCATTTTCAAGAAGGGAGCCTGACTGGCAGTTTTGGATACAGCTGTTGGCTTGTGGGAAAAGATATTCTTGAATTTTGTGTGTGTGTGATTTAAAGGCAACACCTTGAACATAAATCTTTAGCAGGTATGGAAGCATGAAGTTCTCAATCACTAACATCCATCTGCAACTTAATTAAACCTCAAGCTCTGGGGAGTAATTTAAGCTCAGCATCTAACTCAATCAAAGCTGTTTGGCTGGGCATATAGAAGAAAACCGAGGAAGGAAATTACTACACAAAGTTGGTCTTTTTATGTGTTTATTAAAACATTACTGGAGTCAATTCAGTCTTGGTATGTTAATAAGTGTTTTAGTTACAGTAAAGGCTATTGGCACTGTTAAAGCAAACATTCAAAAGTTCAGCTACAGAGAATGTTTCGGATTGTTTGTTAAGTCGGTGGACTGATCGAATGTCACTTTAAGTGAATTCCAGGTGTAATACGGTACGATAGATTTCCGTCATGTAATAACTTACAGTTGTTACCCTTCATGTGAACTGCTTAACTATTTCCTTTGTCTTAACACATTCTTTATCCAAAGCAAATTGGTTTACTTTTCACCCCTTGGAATGACCCAGACTCTTCGCCCTGCACTGTGCTGAAGATTATCTCCAATTAGCCGAAGGGCTCTGCCAGTAATGAGCTCTCTTTTTCTGTCATCAGACCGTGTGCCATCACCATCACTGCCCGCCGCCACAGCCCCGACACCCTGTGATGTGCTGTCGTCTGCTAGGCCCATCAGTGTCGCAGCAATCCGTTGTATGTCTACGCCTCCGCCAGCCCGACACACGGGCACATTTAGAAAGTCATTTGCAGCTCTCATTTTTTGTTTACTTCCCCCCAGCGCAAACTGCTTTCTCAAGCTTTTATTTTCTCCTCCTCCTGTTAGTCAGCACTGGGTTCATTTCTTGTATCTTTGCATATTTTGAGGAACAGAGAAAAATCAAAACATCCTTTTGTAATTTTAAAGCCTGGTTGAAAAAAAACAAAAAACAGGAGGCATTTCACAGGGCAGCAAAGCGAACCAGCTCTATAAAGCCACTGTAGGTGGATTGGGGGGATCAGAGGGTGTGTCACTTCGTAATGCTGACAGTGATTCTGCATTTTGACTAACGACACAATATTAATTGGTACTGCTCAGTCATACTGACTCTGAATGCATTTGGTTAATGAAGCTTTCCCAATGAGAACCAGCTCAGCTTTGAGACTGTACAACTGAGAACATTTAAACTACCACAGTACCGATAATGTTTATGCTCCAAAATACTTTAGTTTTTTTTCTAAGTAGTGTATATACTCCTACACATACCCCCGGATTCATAGATTTCATATATTTCAACATGTATCAGTGACATTGTCATTACTTTTATCATTGCCATATTGTTGTGTTTTGTACATCATATAGTACCTATTGCTCGTCTGTCCTTCCCAGGAAGAAGGATCCCTCCTTTTTAGAGTTTTTCCTCACCCAGTTTGAGGGTCTAAGCAGAGGGTGTCACATTTGTACAGTTTGTTAAAAAAAAAAAACAATCTGAAACAAATTGTAGTTTTTGATTTTGGGCTATACAAATAAAATTTGATTTGATTTGATCTGACTTTTTACATGCCATAATTATAGTCTGTACTGCTTAAGGGTGTTGGAGCTTTGCAGGTGAGTTGACGACCTTAAAGTTTTATCTTTCATTATTTGCATACATGGAGGATGAGTCCATGTAGCCGAGTCACATAGACTCTCCTGCTTGTGCCGCACTGATATGATAAGATAATTTTGATTTTTATTGTGTCTTATTTGAGTGTTTTATGTGTCTTTCATCATTTACTGAATTTCAACATAAATAAAATAAAACAAAATTATAGAAGCAAACTTATGTATCACAAATACCACATACATGTCTAAGGTTTGTAAAATAATGTCTCACCTTTATGTTGCAGTCAGAGTAATTAGCAGCCTCCGTCGAAGCAACAGACCTGCTTGCAGCCAAATGTATATAAAAAGTCAAGGAGAGCTTTGATCGCTTTAGCCTGCCGTTTTAATGATACTCTCCTATAGTCTGAGCCAAGTCTCTAATGATCAGACTGGGACTGTAGATAAAGACAAAAAACACTCAACACTTCACTTAATAACTAGTTCGGGGTTGGAGGGCTTATAAAATGGCGCTACACAGATACTGTCTTCATTTCTCACGCAACAACAGGCAGGTAATTATTTCAGCATTGTGCTATGAAGACGGCTGCTGCATAAGCGATCGCAGCATGGAGCTCCTTTGATGTCACAAATATGTCCAGTCTTCAGACTCACGCTCCAGCCTGCTAATGATTATTTGGCTCTCTGTGGCTTAGTCATCCGTCAGCCCATAAAGGTAACCACAGGACTAACAGGTTTGACACACACACCTGTCACAACTGCTTCCTGCATATGCAGCCTTTGATCAATATTTCCTTGTGTGCCTTTGGATTTTTTGAGCAGCCATTTGTGTGAATGCTTGTTGTCATGTGGCGATGACACTACATAATGTGGAACCAGCTTCTGTGTATAGCGCAGACAGCACAAGTGCCGTGTTTAAATGGCCGACATGTTGGGAGTTTAATCTTACAAAGTGCGGGGTGTGTTTCCACCTGGAGAAACAGTGGGAACACAAGGTCTCTGCTGTGCTGTGCTCTGCAATGTGCTTTGTATAGTGACACTTAAAGGATGTCAGTTAGCCTCCCTTCCTGTCATAGCCAGCATTCTTCTTGAGCCTCAAGTAGCAAGACACGTTTCACGCGACTACTCAAAGCAACCTGAGGTTGGCACAGTGCACTCACACAAGCGAGCAACTGCCATTTACCGGGAAATATATGAGATAACAAAGACATTAACACTCTTAAGGCTCTTGGGTTTGTTTAAATTTCTTTTCCAATTGCTGCTTAAGGTAGTAGTCCAAAAGTTAAATTAAAACTTCCGCCATCTTATCCAACAAGAATCAAAGTAGGCTGCTGAGAATCAGCCCAGGGGTGGCTTTGGCAGTGTTTTGAAGTGCTACAACAAATTCATATGTGTCATGAGCTTTAACTAATGGTATAGTATCACATTATTCACTTGCGGTTGTGTTATGAAGAAATGTTTTCTTTTCTGTGGTTATTCTTGGATTTTGTGCTGTAGTTGCTGCAGGCAAGCGGACTGCCGCCATCTCAGTGTGCTGTCAGCCTCACAACTGAATTACTTTAGTGTTTTATCCCTCGCTGTTCCCAGCTTGTAATGAAATTAATGCCACTTTAATTTGCATTACCCTCTTGTTAAGTCTCAGGCTGCCGAATGAATGAGGCACTGTTTGACTGAGGGACATGCCAGAGAAACAACACTCTGGCTTGGAAAACCATGGACTGTGTGCCCTAACTGACTTGCAAATGGATGGTATGAACTATCTTGCAGGGATTTTAAAATTGCTTAAGATGTTTGGTCAGACTTTTTTTGTTTCTAACTTAACTTAGCAACCGTGGTTTCATCATATGTCCATAAGTTTCTGAGATGGGCGCATAAACCCTGTCGAAGGATCGGACATTTGACTCTGCTTGCTTGTGTATGAGATCAGCTCACTGGCAGGTGATCCGCTGAATCGTTTAGTGTATTAATCCTCAGAAGGCAGAAGCTCATTGATCATTCTTAGTCACTCCTTTTCATCACAGCATCAGTTTCTCAATGTAAAGGGAGAAAAAATATATATTTTCAACAGAAAATGAGCAGAGCTATTACTCCGTATACTGACAACCAATCAATTCCACTACAGTGTTTTCTGTCTTCAGCTGGAGGACACGCTCGATAAAACGAGCAAGATAAACCAGGTCTGTGAATCCGGCTGCCAAGCTCAGCACAGATGGACATTTTATTAATAGGAGTGAAAAAGTTTACTTTACTACTTTATGCACACACAGCCTCCGTAACTCCTTAGGCAAATTACAATAATTGTTAAACAATCATTGTTAGCAACCGTTTTATTGTTAAAATATGCACCTGCATGTCAGTTGTATAGATCAACACCAATCAATGTGGCCCAGTGAGGACTGATCTGGAAGCAACTGAGGAATTTTGATTAACAGGAAACAATATTTAAGAACTTCTTCCCACATCACATCAAAAATGAACTCCATCCATCTAAAATTCAATTCTGCTTTTCCCTATTTATCAGTAGCCCCGCAAGGCATAAACAGTAGTGTTAGAAAGGGCACTGAGCTGTGCAGTAAAGGTAAATGAGCCAGGCGTTTTGGGATTTGAAGTCATCCACCTGCAACTTGTCATATAATTCAACTAGTCAGAATGGGTGCAGTCAGGCCCCGTTGACTCTCACATAGCACAGCCATCTGCTTCTGCTTGTCACTGTTTCCCACAATTCCCCTGTCCACTCAGACATGTTTCAACTGCCTGGTGCTGGTGACACATCGCTCTAAAAAAATCAATAAAATATCTGTACGACTAAAGCTGTTCAGCGCCAGCAGAGGAGGCAGCACACCTGGCTGAGCTTGAAAGCCTTTTAGCAATCGCACAAAGCCTGGGCACACAAGTTCACATCCAGTTTATGCATCAGTCTGTTTTAATGAATGGGCACGAGTGTGGTTTGGGCAGTGATCTCAAAGGGCAGCTTTCAGTGGCTTTTGTTTGCTTAATTAGATCTTGAGAGCCATCTCGAGAGTGACAGGTGAGCGAAGCAGACAGTTGAGGTTTTCTTCCCCTAATCCTATGGAGACTCTCGCCTCCAGAAGCCTGGCACTAATGATTTCATTAACATGGCTAAGAGGGCTTCGGTACACCTGTTCACAGGCATTCCAGCAGATACCTCAGTAACCTTGAGACGACGGTTCGAAGCCCCTGCCAGCATTTTTTTGGGATCATGGCTGAAGCCTCAGCTCTTGTGCAGTTTAATTAAAATCTGCAGAGTGTGCCTCTGAATGTTTCTCCAAGCATACTCCCCCATATGTACTGTTCTGAATAGGGATGCACTGATAAGAAAGATTTGGCCGATACCGACGACAGATAATATATTTGCTGTTATAGTAGCTTGTTACATAGCAGGCATTACTTGCTCCAAATGTAACTTACATATACCCATCTAAAAATCACTTTGCCAACCAACCAACATCCCCTCACACACACACACACACACACACACACACACACACACACACACACACACACACACACACACACACACACACTTTTTCTTTTTGTTTTTTTTTGTGTGTGTCACACACACACACACACACACTTTTTCTTTTTCTGTTTTTTTTGGTGGTTGCCTCTTTGGTGCATTACCACCACCTTCTGAATCACACAGACCCCCCACAGCAGCAGCCATACTGAAATAATCATCGATTGTTCACAGCGGGCAAGATATGCTCATTGCTCGATTTGAAAATAAATCATCCTTGAATGGAATTGAAGCACATGAATCTAGATGTGAGTCAGATTAAGAGCTCCAAGAGCAGAACAAATAATGCTCACCTCATGAGGAGCGTGTGAATATCCTTGCATACAGTTCGTTTTATATTCTCAGCATCCTCTGTTTAAGGTTTTACTTACAGGCTGAGAGAGATATGGGGTTAGATATGGGGTTTATTTTTTTCTTTATACAGAATAACTTTAAAGGTATAAAATGTACCCTATATGATTGAGTTTCAATCCCAGGCAGTAAAATAACAACACAATAGGTTTTTTCAGTTCATTTTTGGATTGGCAGCCAGTCAAAGCCACCAACCCAAAGACAGAAATAAAACTAAATAATTTCAAAAATTGCTCCTTTAAAATATCTTTATTATTATCATTATTATTATTATTATTATTATTATTATTGTTCTGAAGGTACCAACCAGTTTTTGTGCGATTCTCCACTTTTTGATTTTCCAATTGACGTCTCATATCACTTCCCGTGACTCAAAGCGGTGCCTTTCTCCGACGCTTTTCTCACATCTGCATGCTTTAATGGTCTGCAACTTGCCAAGAAGGCCAATCTGTCTCCTCGCCCACTCCTCTGACAGCCTCACTGTTTGCCCCTGGCCTGCTTCAGCCTTCCTGCCTCGGAATGTGATCGATAGCCCCTGAGCCCGCCCACCTAACTGTCTTCACAGGTGGATATTATTAAGAGATGACAAATCCAACCGGGCCATCCTCTCCGTCCCTCTGTTTAAACTGGGTAGATGAAATTCCTAAACAAACATGACACACTCCCATTTAGACAAATACATTTTACTGCCCCCAAAGAACAGTACAGTACGGTAATACACATAATACATAAAGCCATGATTTGTATAAGCGCTGATGACTGACACCGTTGTGACCAAACCCACAAGTTACAGAGGTGCAGTGGACAGGGCTTTATACTTTCTCTTCATAGGAGCAACACCAGGAGTTTTCAATCAATTTTCAAAGCAAAACAAAAATATAATTGTGGTCTATATTTTAATTAGACTGTTAGGCTAACTTTAACTCTGCAAGCAGGCTTGTGGACTTCTGCCAGTAAGGACGCTCCCGTGAGCTTCAGGACGGGAGAACATAAACCAGATACTGTGACCTACTTAGTCTAGGTCTTCCACACATAACTCATCATTTGTTAAAAATACATATATATGTATATATATTTAAGCAAGCAGAGGCGCTCCGCAATCATTCAGCGTGTCCTGATGAGTGGTAGTTACATAGACTTTTAGATGACAAATAGGGAAATGTGAGTGTCACGCTTATGCAAAATCTTACATTTTTGTCTATAATATGAATGCAGGTCCACTCATGACCAAATTGATATGAATGTGATTGGTGATTTCAAGCAAGAGGATATTACATTTTGGCATTCTTTGTTAATTTAATGCCAGTCCTCTTAACATTTGTTCTTAACTACTTTGAATAAATGCCATGTAAAATACATGGAAGAACATGTCTATTCACTGTCGTTCCTTGGCTCATTTATTTTACTATATTAAAAGCTTACTAGACATTCTAGTGGGAAACATGGTTGTATTATTAGCTCTAGGTATCCATGACTCGGTAGGATGTTCATGGTTTTCACAGCAGGTAGCAAAGACACCAAACTTAACCTGGAGAGTGGATCAGATCCAAGCAGCTGTGTTTTGTGAATCCAGCTGTGTTTAAAGGCAGGGGTAAGTCTAAACTCCTCCGAACAAGTACTGCATTCAGGAGCGGCGCAAGTCTTGTGCTAGATCTGCTGATATGCAGCGATAACAGGTTCTCTTTATCACACAATCACACACACAGACCTACAGTCGCCTGTGTATGCACATGTACTCCTTCAGCTCTAACACACAAAGTCTTTCGGTCTCTTTTGCAGAAACACCCACATGTGCATACACACAGTCAGCTGTTTGAGATCACATGACAGAACAAACACTGTCGGGCAGACTATCTTAAAGGACAGCAAAGGTATTTGCAGTCGCCAGCAAAAGGACTGTGTTTTTAATAGGAACTTGTGTTTTCTCTAATGCTAAGTTTGCAATAAAAGGACAAAGTCTACAAAACTAAAGATAAGAAAAGAGAAAGCAGTTTGCAGGCAGAGCTTACGGTGCGTTTGTATAACCTGACAATGGAGACTGATGTGAAATTAATTATTTCAATTTTGTGGGTATTTTTTGTTAGTCAAGTCAATTTTGTTTATACAGCACCGGTTCACAAAAAAAATATACATATATCATGACACATAACATGTTGAGCAAGTCTATACTGAGATCTTTTATTGTCAACTTATTTTTTCATGAACATATTCTAAACATTCTACACTGAACTAGATGAGAAAACGCAGTATATCTTCCAAAGAAATGCTGCACACTGTTTAACTGTATTAGTCTTGGACTGTAGCAAGGTTATATCTTTGCTCTGAGCCTCTGCACCTGGGTAACGTTCCTTTGATCACAAAGAATTCATCCTTGTTTAAACACGGAGTCACAATGCTCCGTCACTGTTTCCTATTTGTTTAAAGAAACCTAGATGAGAGAGTAGGCCAAAAATATGGCTTTGAAACCCTGACACGAGTGGAGCCGAGGAGGTCAGCATCGTCTGGAGTTTTCTGGAACGGCGAGACCCTCCCCACGATCTCTGAGTCCAACAGTGAGAGCAATATATCAAGCAGGTAGGGACGGGAAGAGCTGCACAGGGAGTAGTTGTAAGGGTGTCAGCCAAGGTCCAGGTTAACTTCTTCTGTTTGGCTTGGCTCACCATCATTATCAAGAAAACTGCACAATTTTTTATTACCAGCCATCATCATTATCAACAGTGCTGTCCAAATCATCTTGAAAAAAGTTGTTTGGGGTGAGTCAGGTGCTTTTTTGTATCATAAATGTAATATGCTGAGTTGTAATTTGTATCCTGACTTTGCTTCTTTGGCATGTTGTTAATATCCAGACCTATGATTCTATAGTTTTATAATCTGATCTGTTCTCTCCCTTCATCCCTTGATGATCCTTAAGATGTCCAAACAATCCATTATTGATATTCAGGAGATGTAATAATTTTGGCCAATAATCTTTAAAAAAATTAAGTTTTGACCACTCCTCTTGTTTATTTAGCTCAAGTCCGGAACCACAGTGGAAAGTCGAAAGACGGAAATTAGGCCGCTGGGCACAAAACATTTTTTTGGATCAGTTAAACTACTCTATTTTGCCAAAAGACTCTTCTGAGTGACATTGAACCCTAAACTCCATTCTTTCAAATGAAGTGATTATTTCCTTCCGAGGGGGCCGCCTTTGCTGTGAGTATGTAGCAGTTACTGGGGTCTACATTTGAGGTTGCTCATTTAGAGAACAGTGACCCCTGTTGGGTTTCTGACTCTCTCAGTTTGAAAGTAAATCAAGGGGGTGTCTCTCAAGATGCTAATTTATGTGTCCCCACTGGCAGCTAAAGCTCTGTTCTCCTTTGAATCGGCAGCACCACCAGCTGCTGCATCCCCACTCCTGTTGTAAGCAATATTGTCTGCAGAGCATTGAAAAAGTGTTTTTAGTGTTAAAACAATGTCCCTGAGTCTGAATGAGAAGTGTGGGTATAATGGGTCCTGCTTAGGTCCTTTCCCAACAGTCTCTGTCACATTTAGACTAGATGGTTTTACTGAACAAGGCCTTCATGCTATTTCTTATCACTGACACATCCAGCCATATTTCTGATTCTGTTAGACTTATAAACTTATATACTCTTGGTGTTTCTTCTGAAGGCAACTGGACTTCTTGTAGTTTCTTGAAGATGGTCCGACTCGCATCCAAGAGGCTTCTTCAGTTCTAGATTTCTGGTAGGGCGTCCCCAGTATTTAACCTTGTGGAAGATCCTTCTTATTCAGGGTAGTGGGCAAAGGGTACAAAGCCCCGCCCCCAATCTGTGTGGCCCAGATCAATCCCCCATCAGATGGGTAATCACTCCCCCCGTTCATCATGTGAGACGCTGGTTTCACATGAGCCAAGGTGTGAACTGTGGTTAAGTTTCCCGGGGAGGGAGTTCAAAACTGCATTGTATGTGGCAGACAGTTGATATCTGAGGCCTCCTCCTCTGTTAAATGATGGCTGTTCCAGCTTGACATAGATGGCCTCCTTTACTCCTTTACTCTCTCAAACCATCTATCCTCCCTGTCCAGCACTTGAACATTCTCATCCTCAAAGGAGTGTCCCTTCTCCTTTAAGTGTAAGTGGACTGCTGAGTCCTGGCCAAAGGAGCTGGCTCTCTGGTGTTGAGCCATGCGTTTGTGGAGAGATTGTTTGGTCTCCCCGATATAAACGTCTGTGAACTCCTCACTGCACTGCACTGCATAAACAACATTGTTAAGTTTGTGTCTGGGAGTTTTGTCCTTGGGGTGAACCAGTTTCTGTCTCAGAGTGTTGCAGGGTCTGAAGTGAACTGGGATGTCATGCTTAGAGAAAATTCTCCAGAATTTCTCTGACACCCCTGCCACATACAGAATGACAACATTGTGGCGTTTGTTCCTCTCCTCTTCCTGTGTTGTAGGGGTGTAGTTCCTGGAGCGCTTAGTGGATTTAACATACGCCCAGTTAGGGTATCAACAGGTTTTTAATGCTGTCTTGAAGTCCAGTTGCCTTCAGAAGAAACACCAAGACTACCATGGCCTGGATGACTGAGAAGCTTCACAGACAAACTTATATACTGTTATATTATTAATTGCTATATCATTAAGCAATATTGAGCAATATTATATATTATATTATGTTATACTATTACAATTGCTTAATAATATTGATTACTGATTAATAAATGTCCACTCCAAAGCCATTTGATAAGGCTAAAAAATGCTGGTCAATGAAGGTATGTCCAAAATATCCCGTTGATGGGGTTAGAAGTCTGATAAAACCCCATATAGAAGTAAGTAAGTATAAGTATATGAGTACTACTAGCCTGTAATGTCAAAAACACTAACTACCAACATGAAGAATTTCTGGTCTGTATGCTCTAGACAGCTGACTGTATCTTCCATATCACTGAACAATGAATGTTACACGCGTCTGTTATGCTCAGTCTGGAATGTAGTGAGCTCTCACATCACTGGTGTTTACATACTCCAAGAACAACATGTCTGCATGTAGAGTTCCTAAACACGCCGGCAGGATGATGTGCCATCACACCATAAAAACTTCTTGCCACTTTTCATTTGGTGTTGATACAAGCGAAATGGAGATATTATAGTCAACATTTTATGAAAGATGTAAGCGGATGCAGCATTTATTTAAGTATCTTTGTTGCTTTTCATCATACTTGGTGTTTTACGTTTAAATGTGTGTGTAATATGTGATTTTTTTAAAAAAAACACGATTAAGAATTTTTTTTTTTCCCAATCATATTTTGCTACTTGTGTTTAATATGGTAATACAGTAATGTCAAAGTAAAAAAAAAAAAAAAAAAAAAAAAAAAAAAAACAACTTAAAAAAAACAGTTAAAGTTAAATGTGTTTAATGTGGAAAAAAAACAAAAAAACAAACAAACAAAAAACATTGTAAATGCTTCTGATATGGAGGCAAAATCAAAAAACGTTCAATATAGGTTGAGACTTCCTAGGGCTACAGAGGACAAAAACATGAACCTATAGAAAACTGTTAGTCATCGAGTAGGAATACAAGGTTAACTTGTTGATATGTTGATGGAAATAAGGCTATACTAGATTTAAGTGGACACATACAGTGTGTAAATCCTGGTGTGGAAAATTAAGTATTCAGTGTTAACTCTTTCTCTGTATTTATAGAAATGCTGCTTGCGCATTTCAGTGGATCACATGATACTTCTCATTTACACAGCTAAACAACTACTGACCGCAAACTCGCTCTTGCTGAGTGCTTATATGTGTTTTATATTTCATAGTAATAAAATATTAGTATGATTCCAAGCTTGTAGTGGATCATTGTCATGACTCCAATGTTTTCACAGGCTGCCATTGAAAATTAGAATTGTTCCTAAATACTTTACTGGTTAAATAAAGGTTAGCAAAAATGAATGCGCCCATCTGTAAAAATGTCAATAAATGCCTTATGACAGGTGGTTCTTATGAGTTTGTCTGTTGTAAGTACACATAGGAGTGTGCCAGAAAGGATTACTTTGATGACTACACAGTCAGATAGCCTGAATGCACTTTCCAAAATTGTTTACTTTCATCTAAGCGTAGAAGCAGCTTCAGACAGTCCACCTCCTTCTTTTTGAGAAGCATAGATAGAGATCTTGTAACATCGTTTTCTGGATTAAGTGTTAACTCCCATGAACATTTTATTTACTTTCTTTTGCGACCGTCATTTTTAATGCTGCCACAGGGGCCAATTTAAATACCAAGTGTATTCAGTATTTATATAGGATCCAAATCATTACACGGTCAGGTATAGGAGCATTTGAATGTGGCCCAAACTTCCCCAGGGCATTGTAGACAAAGGGTTGGAAATAGAAACATAAACAAACCAAAAAAAATAAAAGAAGAAATTCTGTTTAATCTGGCCTTAGCTCAATAACTCAAACTGAAGGGTGCTTATTAAAGTGAGTAAGGAACAAGAAAAAGACATTCAAAATTAAACTGCATTTCCAATGTAAATGCAGCTATTACTCTCAATTTCATAAGTAATTATGCTCACTAACTCGTGTTCTCACCAAAGAAAATAACCCAGCGTGTACTGGCAGGAGTTTTCCATCCTGAGTCATGCTTGTGAAAAGTACCAGTTAGTATTTTTGGTGGAAATACATGCAGTCAGTGAAGGAAAAAGGAGTCTTAACAACTCTTACTTCAGTTGACCTGAGAGCCTTAATAATAAAAAGCTAAATTAGAGGGAACAGTGAGTGGGCTGCTTATTCCGCTTTTAATGACATCCACAAAGAAAAGAAAACAGAAACCAAATAAATCATTGGCATACAATGATTATAACATACAACTTTTTGTGGTCATTAAATAGAAAATTCGCTTCCTCTATCCTTGGCTTGTAGATGGATCCAAAGAGAATCGTGTGCATTACTCCATTTTCATTTTTGGTGCGCTTTGAAATGCACTGCAGCTAGAAATTCAGCATCTATTCAATTTCAATAAAAAAAAAAAAGAAAACTTGTGACGCATTGAACCAATAATCTCTGACGTGGTATGTAAGTGCAGAAGTCAGTCATTAAAGCTAAAATTTACATATTCTAATTACAGCAAAGATGCAAAACTATCCGTAGTCTTGCTTTTGATGTTGCGTTGTGTGAACACCACCAGCTTGGCTGATGGGAATTGTCATTGAACAATGAAATAAAGGCTACTGCCTGAGTAATGGCTGACAGAATTGATACAGACTGAACAGCAAGCTAACTCTTAACATTTAACAACAATTTCCTTTTTTATTCTTTATTTTTGCACATGCAACAGAACAATGTGCAAGGAAAAACAACTCTTTTTTTCCCCACTCTGTCCCTCCCATTCTTGTAAATGTGATATCTGACTTTGATGGAAATTCTTCTCAAAGATAAACAGCAAAATTTCATAATAGGGAACCGTCTTTTTATATATTTTTCAGAGGTAGCACAGATATACATTTGGACTCTAGGAAGAACTGATTTTTGGCAGTCAGAGGTCAAAGGTCAAAGTCACACCAAAATTTTAGCCGTAACTCAAATGTTGATTAATTGAGAAAATTTCTCACAAACTCAACATCATCCATGTTTGAAGTAGTGCAGTCCACCATGGGCTTTTTGATTTATACAGAGCTTCAGATGATTGTTATTGCACCAGGTTACCTAGAACTACTACACGCCCACTACATGGAGAATATTAAACCAATCTGCACAGACACGAACTGCAGCTTTCCTGGTGAGAGGAGGGAATACAACCAGGCAGCAATTCAAGTTTTTACTACTTGTACATTTACATCACTGTACCAAACCATGACCATTTTGTACCCCTTGAACATATCCACGCTGAAAATAATGAATAGGGCAATGATCACAAGACACAAAAAGCGGACATAAAAAGGTTGATCTAGCAGGAAGGGATCAGACCAGCATTTGAAGATAACAACAATGAGGGAGCAAGAGATAGGATTTAACACTGGTGCATTGTTGCATGCTTTTGCACAAGTAGGGGCACATTTACAGGAGAAGTCTGGTATTCCAAACAAAGACATATTTCTCGATCTTTTAGGCTCCAGAATTTTACCAACGTACACATTTTCAGTTCAGTCTCTAGGACAATTTATCTTGCCAAATATACATAATGCAACGGCACAGGGCAAGTAAACCAGAAATAATTAGCATTTTTCACCTTTGACTATTCTTGAAATCTTATTGCAAATGTCCGATAATATATAAATACTTATAGTGAAACACCCCCCGTGTTTGTGAATTAATAACTGTGAAAATACTATTTTAAACAAATATTTGTACATATTTGTTTGTCCTATCTTCCTCTACTGACATGACCAGTCGGGTGGCTGACAAGACCTGTGTTGTTGCATTTCACAGACACAACTGCATGCCTAAACAGGATTTCTAACCATCTAACATTACATGCGCTGTTTTAGAAGATAAGGGTGTACACAGTGTTATGAATGACATTATGTGTTATGTAATGTTCAGAAGAATTTAAGAGACTTAAATTGCATATAGATTGTTTTGAGGCCATTCCCCACCACAACCACACAACCTATACTACATGAAGCATTATAGGCCTGAAGGTTCAGGTGTTGGACTCCCTAAAGTAACCTCACCTTCAACTGGAAGCCCTGCAATGAGAGGACAGTAGAATAAAGGCAGTAGTCAGGCCTCCGCAGTATCAGATTAAACCAAAGCACGTTATTGTGTGTACATGCGGCGGGGGGGGCTGGAACAGACGACCAAACAAAGACAACAACAGGCAGAAAAAGGGTAAACACAACAACAAAGGACACCTCACCACAAAACTCAATGTGACTCATTTCATGGCCAAGATAAAGACACTAAATTGGCCCATTTTCAGCTGTTGTGTAAGCACAAGCTCTGGTAATTAGCTCTTTTAAGCCTATTATATATGACAACAAAAGAAAGTCAAGGTAAACCGATATTAAATGGTTTCAAATTAAAATTCTAATCAAAGTCTTTATTGAGTTAAATATCTCTAAATATGCCAGATGGATTTGCATAAAACTTTGTATTATTGCACAGGTGTACGGATTGTCATGATCCAATGAGTTTTCCTCCTCTGTCACTATGGTTTGACTCTTGGATTACCTTGACATACACAAATCAATAGTAAACTCTACTAACTGTATCTTCACTGCCTTTGTATTTTCCCATGAGCCCCAGGATTAACAATGTGTGCAAGGTGGGTATACTACATTCTCATCATAAACAGTACACCCTGAAGATTGAAACTCCATTGGTAAATTTTTAATGCCACACAAGTAGTGCAGTCACAGTGACTGCCCTGTTTGAACGTCTCCTATCATGTCCAAAATCAGCCTGTCTCCGCCATGTTTTACATTTAGAAACTCTTTGCTTATCACAGTAGAAATGCTACTGTGCATACTTAAAGGTTCCCAGATTCTAGATCCTTATCAGACATCTGCTTTATCAGGTCCCGTCCTTTTGCAGGTGCCTTTCTTCCTTGACCCGCATGAGTGTATAAATCTCTCATCAACCTGCAGTACAGTAGCCATGTCAAAGAATAGGGGATGGCAAAGGGGGCAGAAGGATGGAATGAGCGACAGCCTTCATCACTCTGCCTGAGCGTTGAAGGCTGTCAGCCATTGAAACCAGTTTTACTTGCTACTCAAACTTATGCTTTACAAACATTTCTGGTGAACAGTTTGAATAGGACAGATTTCTTACAGTAGCTTCTTTTTTTTCAGGTTGCCTCATCCTGTTGTTCCCGTCCATCCATCATCCATGAAGATCAAGCAAACCAACAGACACCACATACTGTCCTCATATGAGCTCACTGTGCTACGTGTTCAACAAAAAAGAGCATTACATCGTCTTCGAGGTCAGAAAAGAGAAGATCAGTTATATGACTTTATACTGCATGTACAGTTTTCAAGTCTCGTGCTACATGGAATGAAGAAGTGGTGTTGTTGTGGAACAGAAATGTGGCGCTAAGTGCTGGTCAAAGAATCATCCACCTCCATCGGGCTTTCTATCTTGATCACAAGTGATCCAACCAACCTCAATGCCTCATTTTCGATCAAGTTTTGCATCCAAAGATGAAGCAATAATTTGGATTCATTACAACCATGGCCTTTTTCCAGTGTTTTCTGTAACAAGCTCTGAGAACTTCCGATATTTAAATTAAAATTTGGGGCTTGACACACAAGATGTTATAGTTTTACATTCAAACGGTGTGCCTCGTAATAATAATCAAAATGTTTGTACAATTGTTGTTTCACCTCTCCTTTAATGCAATATCATACACATACCACAATTAGGACTAAAACGAGTGGAATAAACCCAAAATTGCACACAGGTTTAAAGTCCGTCTGTCTGGTACCAACTGCTCATGTCAAGAAAAATGTGACAGCCGCGGACTTGGAGAAATAGGCGGAGGGAGAATAGGAAAGAGATAAAGAGTCTAATACATTCGCTCTTGTATCGCCTAAAGCAATACTTCTCCCCGGAGAGGATACTGCTGACAATAGGGCATAAAAATAGAGAGACAGAACAAGAGAAGAGAAAGGGAAGAGTGGGAAAAGCAATCACCTGCGTGAGCGCTAAGGAGATGAGAGCAGGCGATACTTCGACATCTCACATCACTCAGTCATTTTCACATGCAGTAAGTGCAAAACACTAACCTCCACTGCATGTGAGTGACTGGGATAACACCAGGTCCCTCATGGTTATTCATAACGAGAGCTCAATGGGAAAATTAATGCAACCTTTCTGAATTCCACAAATGTTGCCCTCACATCTGTTAGCAGCAGGGGCTCTTAAATGTTTATGTTACAGCTATATATGGGTGTTGTTTGTAGCTTGATTGTGAGTTTTGGATTATCTTATTTCTTTCTGTTAATAGAATCATTTATTATAAATCATCAAATTGCATAACATCAACCTCAATTTTCAAGTACAGTAATTTTAGTTTAGTAAGTTTTAGTTTTATCTTCTGTGCTGTTGATGAAACTCTATTTAACAACTCCAGACCAGCACAAACTGGAGATTTATTTGTATTTACTACATGTTTGGTTATGATTTCAGTACCACTTGTAAGACTTTTCAACAATTCAGTTTGCATAAAAGAGACACATATTCAAGTGTTTCAGTGGTTCATATTCACATGTACGTTCAATGAAATTGTGCTCGTCTCTTATGACAGGTACACAAGTCAACAGTTTAACAAAATTATCTTAAGTCCTTGCCCAAATATTTGCTTTGCACTCATTGCCCAGGAAAATAGATGGCAATTGTGTTAAATCAAAGCTTAAGCAGGATGTCAGTCTGTAAACTGCCAACAATGTTTAGATGTTTCAGCACTAATATGTCAAATCAGCTCTGTTTGTCGTTTATATCTATGAAGAATTTCAAGATTTGCTTGTTCCTAAATGTCTCATGATGAGCTGTCAGAAAGAGAAGGCATCTGGATATGGAAAAAGAGTACTTTTAAAAAAAAAAAAATTGTTTTTACAGGATGTTCAGTGACACTTGCACATTGACACTGACTGAGTGAGTGAGTGCGCCTCGGGGAGAACCACTAAAGGGTGTGAACCACAGAACGTAGGCATGAGTGACTCTGTCAGTGTGAGCAGGCATCTCTATCGTGACAAAAGCACAGATGTCTATCAGATTGACAAATCGTTCTTCTCCATCAAGGTGCTTGGTTTTTACTCACTAAAGACCCGTCACAGCAGTGAATTTGCCAATATTTGTTTTCAGTGCTTCAAGTGTTTTAAGTGGTGGTTACTCATGCTTCATTTTAGGTGTCAAACTCATGGAATACACACGTGCACATGTCTTCCCCCCTAAGGAACCTCAAATGACTGTGTGTGTCAAAGTTGTAAAGGTGAAATCTGACTACTTAATTTCTAGCATAACACAACACACTGCTGTTTTTAGAATTGAATTTATAATATACTCTACTACCACATGCTACTTTAAATTTAGTTATTTTATGTATTAATTTTAAATGGCATTCACGTTTATTTGATGCTAACAAATATTTATCATTCACCAAACACGTGAATGAGCTCAAAGTACAATTTTTAAGCAACAGCATGCACAACTTTGTCCCAAACTTAGCTTTGTGGCTGAATGGACATATACAAATATATCAGATTGCTGAGAGATGTCTTTGACTTTAAGTTGGTTTGGGTTGGGATTTAAAGGAACTCAAGCACCAGAAACGTTTCACCAACAGGAAAACCAAAGCTGGGAAGTTCTTGTTCTTTGTTCTATTTTATACAAAAATAATACAATGGCACATTTATGCTGCATTTTTCTCTGTCACAGACGCTCACTGTATGTGAAAGAATTTAACATTCATTGTAAGCAATTATGAGGTAATCGTGGTTGGGAAAAGCTCTCAGTAGAATCAGCACTGCAGTTTCTTTATGAGGACAAATAATGCTCCCTTAACACACACTTGTCAAACTTAAATCTCAGTCAGTGAAAATTAGCGCACAGCAGAGCTGCATCAGAGAACAGCTATGATAAAGCTGATACCCTTCATGTAATACTGACTGTGTTGCAATGAAGTAGCACTACTAAGGGATATAAATAAATGAAAAAACATGGATGTAAACAATGTGGGTTTCTCAATTTTTTCTCGCATTTTTTGCAAATGTTTAGCTAAAAAACACATTCAGCATTTCTGTTAGCCCCTGAGGGTAAATGGAAGTCGTGAGCAACACTACATGGCTTTGTTTGTTTTCAAGAAAATTCCACAGGGCTCCTTTAACATGATTGGTTGTTGCTCGTCAGCTGGTAACCCAGCAAGCAGCAATGTAATGTGGAGTAAATGATGAAAGAATGACTTTCACCTGGTTAAAATATAGGCCTGAGTTAGTTTCAGAGGGCATGTTCGGTAAACATTTTGACAAAAAAAAAGATATACAAGCACTGGTCATGGTACTGCATTGTGTATGACTATTGTTGCATTCAGCAACCCACAGAAGGTAATTTTTATTTTACTTAGATATGAAATGGAATAGTTTAAATAGTATATGGAATAGTACAAAGACTCTCACCTTCGATATTCAAAAATATATGTATATATAAAAAAAATCTGCTTAATTACAATTCTCGCAGACGCTTTAACCTTGCAAGGTTGTCTTTGAGTGTGTGCTTACAGGCTCACACACAAACACTTGGACGGCCATGAGCGCACACACACCTTGCCCACAGCCAGTGCTGTCCAATTATAGGAGGAACCCAAAGTCCTGCTACATCAAAATGAGAGGACGAGGATTAAGAGCTGGGGAGGCGAGAGGGCTGGAGTGAGCTGGCAAGCAAGTGGCGGACAGGCCCTTCAAGCCCCATCCTGTCCGGGCATGTACTAGTGCAACCTGTCTGTATGTGTGGTGGGAGTGTTGAGGATGCCACTTTTCATAATCTGCTTCCTGTACTCTCACTGCCAGACCTACATGTATCTGGGCTTTATGGGTCACAAAGGTTCAGGAAAGTAGCTACGTGGAATCTGTTTCTGTGTTAGCCAGTGTAAACCAACATGTCTGTCAAGAATAGACTCATCTAGATTAAGCTTTGCTATTTTGTTGCTAGTAATGTATCTCTATTACTAATTACTGCATTGACTATGAGTTCATGCGTCAATGTCTAAGTTCAATAAAACCTACTGTTAAGAGAGCAATCCACAAAATGCTCGCTGCATTATAAATACTAGCCCAGTGCCTGTTTAAAATTTGCCAAAGTGGGATATGTTTCTGAATTGGCTCCCCATACAGTGTTCCTGGGCACATATCACTTAACCCACTGAATCATACTGTAGCTCTCTGACATAATCAATGTCATGCCCCTGTGGTTCTTTCAAAATTCTTCGACTTCTTCTGCGAGATAAGCTAGTTTTTTTTAGTTAAAACAAGAAATAGTAATCATCGTCAGCTACACACTTTTGTTTTCACCGACATACATGCACACTATATCAAGTTTGTATTTTTTCTCACTGCCTGTGACTGGAACAGATGGCCAGGTTCACAGGCATGTTTGTGAACTCAAAGGGTAGGTCAACCAAACCGTTTCAAAGGCTGGCGGCACATAAAGGGAGAAGAAAAAACACACGCAAATCAAATTTAAACACTTCACCATCCATCATTGGTGTTTTTGCCTCATTACTCTACAAATTAAAGCCCCAAGCTAAGCGGATCAGGTACTGGAATTTGATGATATTAACTCAATTCACAAAACAGGCCAATGCAAGGTGAAGCAAAGGTTTTATAGGTCCTTTAATGAGCAGCCAATATAACAGCTGCAGTCCTCTGCAGGTAACCACCCCTCTACTGCTAAGAGTATTTCTGCTAAAGCAACCTTTGACAGAAGGCTTTTTGTGTTCGGTATAATTAAAGATAGCATCTGCCAAATCTTAAGGGTGACATTTAAAGAAAGTTTTAACTTCTGAAATATTTCCATATACATATTTCATTATTCAGTCTAAAATATGGAGGGTTGAATGGCCTAAGGACAGCTTGAAACATTTACAAGTCCTGTCACAAACAAGCGTTTATCTTGTGTTTAGATACGGACCCAAAATATGACAGTCGCTCAATGAGACACAGTTGAAGCCTATTAGGAATAACAGCCTCTTCCAACCTGCATTTATTGACCAATTAGTGGAAGAATGAGTTTGGCAACTGAATTAGGAGAGCTCTAAAGATGTAACATTAAAGATCAAAGGAAAGGCTCGGTAGATATCGACGTCTCACTTTGTTTCCGCCACAAGAACATTTGTGTGTATATTGATAAACTCTTCTTCTAGGTAAACTTTACAAAACAACAGAACCACTGCACAAATACCAATGGCTGAACCAGCAACTGATATACCACAAGCTATTCTGACAATTACATTGCGAGCAAGTTGCCACATGGCTTGCATTACATTATTTACTTAAATCTCTGCTCCCCTGTCTGGGTAGTGTTTATTACACTAGTGTTTGGCTGTGGTCTGCGTATGTGTGTTCTAAGCGTTCTCACGGATCGTACCTCCCAGGGTTTTGCCCATAGGGAACACACTATGAGACGACAATCCCAATGAGCCTGCCATTTACACAAACACTTGGCTGTATCACAACTTTATTGCTCCAAGGAATTTACTGTCATGGTGTGTGTATGCAAGAGGAGAACGATTCCAAATGATGTGCAATCACAATTTTGACGCAGTACCTCTAAGCACATTTTTGTTGGATTTTGTAGCACACAGGAACAAAGAACTGACCTTTCATAATAAAAACAAGTTGTGGTTATTAAAACAAATTTAAATCTATATCAAAACTAAAGCTGGGAAGGTACTAAATGGCCCATATGATTTATGATCCCAAAAGGCTAAATTTACTAAGTGGAAGTTCTTGCAGCAGTACACATTGTGTGTGAAATTGCTTCCCTTGAGACGTGACACTTGTAAATGTCACAGTCCTTGCAGGGCTCACATCTCCACGCAGCAGGTGGGAGCTGTTGGAGCAGGGGTCAAACTGGGGAAGAGATGACCGGTGCATGTCCTGGATCTGCTTGTGCATGCCTTCCCTCTTTGACTCCGTCCTTTTCTCTAACACTCCTCCACATATCTACCTCTTCCACCGCTTCTTACTTGCTGCTTCCCTTGCGCGCTCTTCACTTTAATACACACTTATTTTCACTCTGCCCTTCTTTTTCCTTGTTGCCATGGCTACTACTTTTTTTTTTTTTTTAATAAGATAGGGAGGCAAGAAAACTGATGTAAGATACAGTGGCCTGTGATACTCTTGCCATTCATCCTTGTCCTCTTTCTGTCTTAAATCTTCATCTCTTTTGAGTCTAACTGCTGCCAAGCTGAATCAGAGCCAGATACATTTTCTACCTGCAATCCTGGTTGTCCAGTGTTTGTTTACCTCAGATCAAAGACTTTGGAAAAGTCGCTGCTTGATGATATTCAAGGCAAAAATGACCAATATCAGTGAACATTATTTTACATTCAGATTCAATACCCAATCTTTCTTTGGATGATATATTGAGTAAGATAACACCAGGTGATCTTGGACTGCTTTAAGTATGTGAGCAATGTGAGAAACCTGTAGGAACAAAGGTGTAGACTCATAGGAAGGACGACAGAGAAAGACAATAGAATGGCGAAGGAGGATCGAGAAATGAGGAAGGGATGCTCAAGTCTGTGATGCAGATCAAAGTGTAGGTGATGCACCGGGAGGAAAGGAAAGGAAGAAAGGGGAAGAAAACACACACAGAAGGAAGAAAGTGTTAGTGTGTGTATATTCACAGACAGAGTGAAGTCTGCACAAAGAAAGGGCAGTGATCAAAGAAGAGAGGAGACAATGGAGGAAGCTAGGGGGAGACAGGGAAGAGTGGGAGGTACAGTCAAAACCACAAAGCCCTTGTGCACGTTGCAACGTTATTGTTTTATGAACTATCTTTATGGGAATGTTTTCCTTTCATGATCTCTTCCCCCTTTTTTTTTGCCTGGCAGTTGCACACATCCAACTACACACCCAACAGTCACCACCTTTTATGACAGCCTTGCATCTGCCGGCCAAAGGAAACACCACAGCCATAAAAGATGTGGTCGCACTGTGCCTCACAGCAATGCTTTGTTTTATTGACACATTCACAAACAAACAACAATAGCAAAAAGGCCAAGTGATATTGCAGATACTGTATCGCTTCCCCCCGTATGACCTCATTTGCCAGGCTTGACTAACTAATGAATGGACACCAGCAGAGGTTGAAATGAGGCAACAGCAGGAAATTGTAAATACATGTGGCTCATGTGGTAGCAAAGGAAGTTATTTGCATAATGCCTCCCTGATTACTGATCTGCTGGCACTTTTATCGGTTGGTATGGGTGAGATTAGAGAGAGACAGAGAGAAGTAACATCAGCAAGACTATGATTCTCTCTGTAGTGATATAATAACTAAAGAGCTATTCATTTCAAGCTTGACTTTTACGCCTTGGGGTGCAAAGACCCAAGGGGGGCGTTTCTTGTCTTGCTGTGGGATGTGCGAAATTATTTTCTTCTGGTTAGGGTTATTGTTTTGTTTTGTTTTTTTTAAATTCATGCTTTATATTGTATAAATAAGTATTCATATCACAGTAAGTAGGCAACAGAAAAGAGTATAACCCCCATTTTCTTTTATTTGTAATACTTACTGTACATGCAATTAGCAGTAAATGTTGAATATTGCTAATTTGGGAGGATAGTGCTGTTGGGATTGTAATAATCACATTTAGGTTAAGCTGTTGAAATATTTCCAAACCTTTTTGACCAAAAACTTTGCTCATTTCATCATTTTAATGCAGGGGAATACAGTAACCAGCCGCAACATTAAAATCACCTGACATTTTATTCGGTCCTTCTCGTGCCACTTGAACAGCTCTGTCAGGACATGGAGACGGGATTTCTGAGGATGTTTGATGGCACCTGGTGCTAAATATTGGGACTCTAACCTTTGGTGTTGTGGATGAGGCCTCTGTTCCATCCATAGCTCAGTCACATCCCATGAATGCTTGGATTGGAATCTGGGTTTAAAGATCAGGTCAAAGCCTTTTTTTTTCATGTTCCTCAAGTCACGTCACGTCATCACCCCTCAATCCTGATGTGTTGGGTAATACTTAGTTAGAGTAATATGTAGGTGGGTGGTACTGTATGTGACAAAATTACATATACAAGAATGCAAGAACTCAAGGATTTCCAGCAGAACACCGTATATTGTAATGATATAATCCCTGTTATTCACTTCAGTTTAGCCTGATCCATATGAATTTTTTTAGGGCCGACACCGATAGTGATATCAGGGAGTAAAACATTTCCATTATCTGATGTTGGCCGATAGAGAATGCTTCACAATTATCCCTCAAATTAGGTTATCAAATATTTGTAACAAAGATATGCAACGGAAGCGGAATAATTTACAGATTAAAAATCAATTTATACCGACTTTAATGATAGCAGTGCACGTAAACATTACCTTTTACCTTCATAACAGCTGATAAGCTCATACCGACTTATTTGTGATAGGCCAATACCCACCAAACCAATTAATCAGTCAGGCTTCTTCACTTGTCAGTGGTTATAATGTTAATGGTTATCCGGATCCAAACACACTTCTTACTTATGACACTCAAAGCGTCGCTTTAAATATAAATCATCTAGTCGCTCCATTCAACATCCAAGTACATAGAAGACATGAATTTCTTTAAATACCTTATGCAGAAATGTTTAATGCAGGTTCACGGAAAACACCGTAGACTCAACTGATTAGTTACATTTAAATTTTTTTTCCATCAGGGTTACCAAACTGTGGTGCAGGGAAATTAATCTATACATCCAGACAAAGTGACACAACACGCTGACTTAGCACTTAAATGTATATACCATTTTAGGCAACCCAACCCCTGTTTCCATGAGCACTGTTACCTTCTGCATTTACAAATTGACCTTGCATGTTTAGTTTTATTGTATTTGCTTTCACAAAGTTTCTCAAGACCATAGGTTTAACCATCTTCTCACAAAGTAATGATACACACATCCTTCTTGGTTACAGGGGTAACTGAGTCAAGACGAGGATTTTCAGTGGATACAATTAGAGAAAGTTTTGAAATAGAAACAGCAGCTCACATTATCTATGTCATGTGAGACGACCCAGTGCCTCAAACCCCAGTCCAACTTGAGTCATTCTATACCTGTGTTTTTAATGGTCAAACTCTGGTCACCCAGATGTCACTTCAGCCTGGCAACTGAACATTGCTAACCTTGTTAAGTTTGCAGAAAGGCAGGAGAATATAACTCACAAAGGGCACTGGGGGGGCAGCCTTGGCTTAGAGGTTAGAATTGCTGCCGCAGAGTTGCTGAGATTCCCTTTACACTCCTTATGAATGATGCATGGCTAGCTGGAGTTTGGTATGGTGTGGGGCAGGAGAGGGAGTGAGCGACAGCAGCCACAGAAGCAAATGAGCATTGATCAAGGGCGCTACAATTACACTGACCTCAGCTAGTTCCTTCCGATGCCCCGAGGAGTGGAGGAAATGGCCTAAGCTCGATGAGAAGGTCTTGATGTGTGTATGTGTGTGCAACTGCAAGGAAGCCTGTAACTGCACAAAGTCAGGTTAAGGTTTTTATCCTGTTAGGCACTATTGAGACAGTGACGCAGTCTATCATTTTGCATTTTTACACCATCTATACGGATTTGAAACAATCGAGATGTGACAGAAATGTACGGACTTTCAGCTTTAATTTAAGGGGTTTCACAAAAATATGACATTTGCCATTTGAGGATTATGCAGAGAAATTCCACTGTTAGGGGCTCCATATTATAATTATACCAACTAACAGAATATAACAGTAGTTTTCAATACTTCATCATTTGCAGTCCGACTGCCTGAAGTCTGAAACACATACTGTAAATATCACCAATACTGACTTTCCTCCCAGGAAATGCTTTGTTAGGTCTTTTCTACATCTTCCCTCAGTTGCTGCTTGTTTGTAGGCCTTTCTGCCTTTTGACTTCAGTTTCTGAAAAGCTGCTAATTTGTGATCATGTGATTGACTTGGCAACCTGAAGAATATCCCATTTCTGAGCCATGACAAGATCTCGTGTTGTTTCCGTCGTATGTTTAGGGTCATTATCCATCTACACTGTGAAGGGCTGTGTTGTCAGTTATGCAGCATTTGGCTGAGTGTGAACTGAGAATATAGCCCCATACACCTCAGAATTCCTCTTGCTACTTCTGTCAGTAGTCATATGCGTTCATTTGGAAACATGTAAAGTTTTTCTATCCCTCTGATATATTTGATCGCTTTAGTCAAACAGCTACCAGATGCCAGTTCACAACACAATGAAAATCAACTCCAGACCTTTTATCTTCTTCATTTGTCTTGAAGTAATGAGGGAACAGACTACACCTGGCCAAGAAATCAGTCAATTGTCCAAATACTTTTGAGCCCCTAGTAATGGAAGTACCCTACATGAAATGGCTGTAATTCCTAAATGGTAAATGCCATATTTATGTGAAACTGCTTTAAACTAAACCTCATTTAATAAAAGCTGATAAACCACACTTAACACGTTTGATTTTCTACAGTCTAAAGAATGGCCACAGTCATCCCCAGCAACTGTCAGTGTTTGGTATCTAAATGACCAATGAAAGGATGTTTTATCATGTAATATTTATAGTGCAGTGTTTTTGCAAAAAAACAGAGCAATGATGCTGGAAACTCAGGAAGTTAGTTGTGGATAGTCTTAATAATGTCAGTTTCAAGCTGAGGATCGATGAAAAGCTCTCTGATTTCCTTCAAACTGATGTGCCCATGTCAATACATGATGACTCTATTGATTTACTTGAATTCAATCTAAAATGATAAGAAAAAACTTTGATTAGTGTAATTCAGAAATGTAGACTAACCTGTGATCAACAGTTTAACAGCTTAGTGGGACATAAATAGGAGACTTGAGGCTGAAACAGTTTGAGTTTTTTGAAAGTCGGTAAGTCATCGGACAGCAATGATATCAAAGTTCAAACTGAGGCATAAATTTGAAACAACTGCTCTTCTCATTCCTGAAAAATATACGTACATGCTTTCGGTTCAATGGCAGGAAAACGTGTTACAACAATATGTAAAATGGCACTTTGAGAAGGTGACATGGATAAAGTAGGATGGGGGGGGTAAGGTTGGGAGTGAGGTGTGAGATAAAAGGGAAGGATGGGAGGAATGCAGCAGAAAGAGGAAAGGTGATACTGTGGGCTGTGGAGTCGACAGATTGATGGATAGCTTTGCTGCAGATGGACACTGAGTAGAAACAGAGCTGCAAAGACACACATGCACACACACACACATGCAGACACAACCAAATGCTACACATGCAGAAAACACTGTGTAAATCCTGACCATCAATTTTGGCACGTACGTACAATCAAACTAACACATAAAAACCACTGTAATCCAAATGTGGCTTTCAAGTGTAGTCTTTTAACTCATAACACTTCATCGTTCTCCTTCCCTGACGTGTTCATGCCCACTATTAATAATGCCATGTAGCATGGGGTGCTGCACTGACTAATAACTGCAAACAAATATCACCAGGGGCCCATCACGCAGCATATTAATTGTTATTGCCATCATCACTCTTCTTACATGTATAGGCCTGTTGTTAGATCTAAGCCAAATGCACCGCTGGTATCCCAGAATTACACCGGATCTATCTCAATTTCATTTATTTACCGCCGTGCATTAAAACTTTTAGGACAAACAAATAATGCTTGAATTGATGTAACAAGCAGCAACTTACTCAACACGACGTCTCTTGATGGTGGCAACAGTGCAAGCCATGTATACAATGATCACACGGGGAGAGCAAGTGTTTGTGGGTTCTAAATGCCAGAAAAGGCAGTATGCTGACAAACAAACAAAAACGAAACAAAATATGGGAAAACTGAAGCGTGACACTCTGCATCTAGATGTGATTTATTTTGAGATTGAACAAGCCATGAAATTGGTCAGTGTCCTATTCTACTTGTGGGATTGGATCCCCCATAAACTGTTACATTTCTTTATCCACCAAGTAAAAAAATGTGGCTTTTCACATTACACCCCATTAAACATGAAGTCTGTAGGTCAGAGTGACGAGGGAAAACACAGTTCCCTTTTATCCTTCTCACTTTTGTTTCTCTCTACATATGCCATTCTGGCAATCAGAAACATTTTAGCAGTGCTGCTTTTCTGTTTTATTTATTTTTGTCCTTGGCCTTGGGGGGTACATTTCATTCCTTTTATTATTCAGAGCAGTAATGTTCCTGCACAACCTGGCCACATCAGTACTTATTGCTGTTTGATGATGTGCTAAGCAGAAAGGGTTTGGATGCACACTCATACTGTATTTGTGAGCAATCATGGCTTTTACTATTGTGCTATCAAGTCATGTTCATAATTTCTCAATACATTATCAGTACATGCATATAAATCATAACTCCACTCAAGCCCAAACTCTTTCGGCAATTTTTTGTTTTTGGAATGGCAAGTCATTACACGTCAATCTAATTTATATAGTACCAAACAGTGCATTAGACCCTGCTTGGGTGAAGCCAAGGTGTTCTAATAAAAATATCATTCCGAAGGGGGAATCTGGCAAGATTCTTCAAAAAGACAAGAGTCACACTTCCCTGCCTCATTGTTTTGCCCTGTTTTCAGGACTATTAATCTCAAAGCGTTGGCAGTTGTAACATAATTAGCAAGTACAATAAAAGTAAATAAGACTGAGTTGGCTAAGTTCTTCCCTCTTCATTCATAATATTTTCTGCAAACAATACAGAGTAGACAAATTTCTTCCCGTTTCCAACAGGACGCAAATGCCTGGAGGGAAGACAACACATTGCTAAGTTCCACATTAATTCTAACAAAAAGAGCATGTCAAAGGGGTACACAGACCTGCGGCTATTTATTCACATGCAACCCAAACCAAGAGAGAACGAACCTGTTAACCTGTTCTCTGTTGTTTTAGCCTATACTCTGACCTCAAACTCTGCTTGCTATGATTGGACGTAGACTACAAGTGCACTATGCAGAGGCTGGTGGTGAAACAGTCCATAACACCACAAAACAGTGATAATAATATACAGACACAGCAAGGTCTATGCAGACCCTGCAACTTGCACTTCTACTGGGTCATACAGTAACTGAGGAGTTAGAGTTGTTGCTGACAAGCTCCGTACATCCCAAATTACCTAAACTTTAAATAGCTTGTTCCTCCTCAAACTGTGCTTTGTTATGCAAGTATAGGTAAAGATCATGAATGCATAAGCTCCCTCACTGTTTGTGAAAATACTCAATAATGATTATTGTTAAAAGAATATCTTTTTTTTTTTAAATTCAAATCTGTTATAGGGCTCCAACTAACAATTTTGTTAATAATCAATTATTCAGTCAATTGTTTTTTTGGAATTCTTTAATTTGCTATAAAAATAAATGACACATTTTATTTGACTTTAACGTCCGCTCTATAGTAAGATAATCTTAAACTATAAATAATAATCAAAAATAAAACACAAACTAAATGTGAACAGGCTTTGCTTTGTGGTTTTTGTGGCTCTTACCTTCCTGCTGTGTTCTCTTCCTCCTCGTCAGTGATACCAACAACATGTTTTCAGATGCTGCGTCATAACTGCAGCACTCCCATGTCAGGCCAAATCGCACTTGCTTGCAGCAAACACAGTTGCTGCCATTCTTTCAGCATTTTTGGTCAAAGTGTTTTCTCCGCTTGTGCCATTTTTCAAGTGTCTGTTTATCTTTTCAGCTGTCTGTCTCTGTTTTGCCATGTTCGCTCCACTCAGCTCTCTGCGGCTCTCAGGTGCTGTTGGTGTGTCGCAACACAGTGAGCGTCGTAATAATCGAGCAACACAATGAATCGATAAGGACGTTCTTTGGAAACTGCTTTAATAATCACATTTTACTTATTTTAAGGATTTGTTGTTGTGGCCCTACTCCAATTGTTACAACGTTGGCACGGGGGACTTCATCCCTGAGACTGAACATGTTGAATCCAAAGGCATATCTATCCTTTGATAATAATTGGTTTCAGTGGCTAAAAAAATTTTGTCTGTCTTATATACCACAAACACGTAAGCAATTACAGTGTTACTAATTGTTGATTTGGTGAAGTACTGCACTAGTACGTGTGGATGTTGAATTAAAGATGCCACTCACACAAAAATCTTTTTTCATCCCGCTGAGTCACATGTTCCTTCAGCTTTACTCTCTCCTCCAGTCAAAAGCTGCATGAGAGTCAGATGTGGGGAAATTACACCTTATCTTAGTAAACCTTACTTCCACACCAATTTACCCCTTGATTTTTCTGTTTAGACAAAACTCGGTTTAGCAAGATCTCAACTGATGAAATTCCCTTCTGAACCCGATGCCTTTAAGCTACATCATAGAGGCATTATAGCGCTGACTTCTCTTTCATCCTCTCTACAGGCTCACTTTTTAAGGGATTAAACCGGCGAGTGAACCAGAAGGTCCACTTACTCCAGATGATGAATAACAATACTTTCTGCTTGACATAAATACACAAGATAAAGTTAATTGCTTAAATTAACATGCCCCCAAGAGGTAGAGAAATACCAAAAAAACATTATTGGGCCAAAGTGCATGTTTTTTCTTTGCTTTGTATTGAAGAAATCTATAAGCAAAATGTTTGTCTGATGCATGTATGTCTTTGTTATATCCATTTTAATTTGTGTATCCATATTGTTGGGGATCACTTTGAGGGAGTTTGCTTATTGATTAATAATCACTAAAGGTAATTATTCAATTTAAATGAGTAAGAATGATTAATAATACATTAATTATCAATTAATCATTTCGGGGCACTACCCTGGAACCAGGGATCAATGACCAAACTAACGTCAATCTCAAGGTAGAATAGAAAGCATCTATTTGTTAATCTTCCTTCAATCATCGGATTGAAGGAATGAGATCGAACACTGACCATGTCAACCAGCTGATGTTCCAATGAATTGTTCACAAATGACCAGAGGACAGCTTGCGTGTACAACTGATAAATGTTTAATACGTGATGTATTTCATTGATAAATCCATACACTTAAATCAATAAACATATATCTGAGCTATCGCTAAAGTTAATGTAAAATGAATACTAAGCTTAATCAAGATAATCAATGATACAATGCAAGCGTAGGCGTGTGTGTATGTGTGTGTGTGTGCGTGTGTGGGTCTGAGAAAGAGAGAGAGAGAGAGAGAGAGAGACGAGATGGCTGACAGGGTCTTGTAGAGACCACATAGCCACAGTATATGAAAATGACCATGTCCGGCCACGTGGGCAATCCAGCCTAGCATCCAAGGCATAGGATATCCTATCCTAATGTGAGCAGTAGATGTCAGGCAGGAACACAGCAGCAGCTCCCACCTCAACCTAGAAAGCCGATAAAGCACAAAGACTGGGGAAGAAGTAAACTTAGTATAAGGATATGGACATTTAGAGGAGCAGAGATGGAGTCTGAGTCAGAGGGGGCAGAGAAGAGAGCTCGGTGCATCATGGATTGTTCCCTAGTGTTCCCATCATTAACATATACAAAATTATATCTATCAGATAACTGTATGTGCTTTAATAAACTCATACAGTTTGAGAGCAAGATCCAAAAATGCTAAGTATGACACCCGCTGTCCTGTTTCTGTCTTAGTTGATAGTGCCTTTCTGCCCTAATCCCTCCTTGTTTTGACCCATCTGCTATAAGACACAATTGTAGACCAAGAGTACTTTTTTGGCAACTGGTATCATTCCATCATCTGTCCACTATTTTTTGTTAACAAAAGCTACTTGGGCCAAGTCTTTAGGCAGTGCGGTCTAGCAGACACTCTTCTGTCAGTCGAGGCTTTAGTAACTGTATACACAAAACTGAGTAAGTAATACAATTAACTTTGGATGACAGAGTCCATAAACAATTTTGTTATGACTCTCAGTGGAGGTATGTCTTTTGATATCTGAGCCTTTAAAAAACCCCCCCGCCAAGAACTGGTTCCGTGAGTCTTTCCTGACAATAGAATTCCATCCATTTTTCCACATATCTTGATCATTAATCAGTCATATTTGATATGTGACTAGTTGCTAATAATGCTTCCTTCCAAAAACTATTTGAAAGAATGTACATGTCTTTTGATTTGACTTTGTCAGAGCAACTTTTGGACTTTTGCATTTTACAGCCGTTGCAACCATTCAGAAAAGAGAAACATGTGAAGCCTTTGGTCACAGCACATTAAAGCTGAAGAGGAGCTGACTGACCGACTGAGGAAGCATGTGTTTAAGTCTATATGTGTATGTACACTCCACTGTGTGATGTTGCAGTTTGAACACATCTGTGTGCACACTTCTTTATCTGTTTGTTTGATTGATTATCCAGCAGCCTCTCAGCACCCACACACATATCCAAGCCTTATAAGGGGAAAAGGAGGCCCAGTGAATGGCATATTAGCCAGCTGTGGGTAAGCCAAGAGCTGTGTAAATAGCCAGGGGAGAGAAGGGATGAGCTGTGGTGCCCCGTCAACCCTAATCTGGAAAGACACCCAATGTCCACAATCCCCCACCGAGCCTTCTCCATCAGTCCCAGATGAATAAAAATAGGACCTAAAAGAACACCATGATAATCTCACTGCAGTAGGTTCCAGCATATGGGCCACAACAGGCATCAAAGTCTACATGTGAGGATTAATTATGAGCGACCGTCAAAAGCTGCTCTTTTGACTGAAGTGTGATGACGTCACATCTTTTCAGTCATGCTTATACTTAACTGTAACCTTATGATATTTAATACAATCAATTACTAACATGAATCATTTTATACAATTTGATAATAGAATATTGCAGTATGTCCATTCGTATTGCTTTGTATTCGCTCTCACTTTAGCAAACTTCCTTACATCTGAGCAATTTATAATGATACAGTTTATTCTCTTTCCCATCAGGAAGGACAATAAACTGTATCATTATAAATTGCTCAGATTTTTGCCTGGTTATTCTTGCGGGACAAATTTCATGGTTATGGATTTGTATTTGCTTTTGTTTGTTTTGTTTTGGGTCTTTTTGCTTTTCTGGTTTGGCTTTGAGTTTCCTGTTATTTGTAGTTGATTTCCTGTTTTATTTCATTGTTCAGTGTTTTAGTTTTAAAATCCTAATGTCTGCTTTCTTGTGTTTATTCCTGAGCACACTCTGCCTGTACAGCTACATTTAGGCCCAAAACATAGTCTGAGTGTTGCTAGCGCACATGACAACAAATCATGGCTGTAACTGTATAATCAGTATATCATATACTTACTGTATTAGTTATATATGCTCCACATTTACATCCAGATGATTATGGAGATCGTTATGGATTTCACATAATGCTTTGAAGCATTAATTATTATAATTTTTAATCTTTCTCCTTTAAAAGGATACTGTTACAATCAGAACTTTCATGCAACTTTACAAACATATGGACCATTTTCATGCCAACCATATTAGCACTAAACTGCAGGTAAGCACTGGTGTAAAATATAACCATAATCAGTATCAATGACCTGTGTTTACCCCGTTTCTTGCAAAATATCTTATGTGAAAAAAAGTGTATTAATTGCTTGCTACATCTCTAAACATTTTATGGACTAATGTAGATTGAAAGAATTCTCTTACTGTGAGAATTACATTTCACCCTTGACTCACATGGTAGGCCTATTTCCGTATAAGGGTCTGGGCTGGACAAGGAATAGGAGGTAGCATGAATCTGATCCATGTAAAACCATGCCTACAACATTTACATTTAGATACTGTTTACAGAGAAAGACATTTAATCAGTGACATATTTAAATGACAGAAGCAAGTAGTGGAGAGTTCTGGTTTGTGCAGAAACAAGCACTTATCTGTGGAAGGCATCTCCTTATCCTTATCCATTACTTACACCCAGATTTTAATAATAACAAGGCAACACTTCAAATAGCACTTTAAAGGTAATTAGGGAAGGGGAGGGAAGAACAACCAATTAGCATTTTTCAAGCACTGTTTTGGCCAGTGGAGTACCGTACAGATCCATTAATAGGGATCTGGTTTGTACTTGAGTTTGCATGTTTATTCCATCATAAAAGGTTAACAGAGACAATCATACGGGTCAATCTGAAGCAAACAGCACTCCTCTGACAATCACTTCCAGAGGCAAACCACACCAAATTCAGATTTGTCCAAAATAAAGGCTGGATTTGGGACAGTGACAAATTGTCCTGATGTTCTATTTCAGAAAAAAACCCAGTGTCAAACTTGTAAATCAAGACAAACTGCCATGATTACAGTACTGCACTTTCGATTTGTGTTGTGTTTCTTTGACTGACAGATACCGCCATCTGTCCTGATAATCTCATCCTGATCATTATAGATAATAATCCGTTCCCCAAAACGTGGAACTCTGCCAGAATCAATACTGCACAAGTCTGTAGCAAACTGATAGTGGAACTCACCTTGAAATGCAAAGAATAGTAATGACCGCATTTAACCCAGTAACCAGGCAGCTAGAGAACTGCTAGCCAGGGATACTTACCCTACCTGCTCCCTTGAAGGTAATATCCACTCTGACACGCTGAAAATGCACGATATCTTGATTTGGACATTTTGCCATGTATCTCATGTAGCTAATCCAGTTGTGGATAAAAAGTTGCTCAGTTAGCAACATAGCGACAGCAACATACACTGCTATGCTGCTGAATGCCTGGCTTTCGTCAACGCCTACCCACAACGCTAAGAACGCTGTTCAGAGCAAGCCCACGATTCACCTACCATTACAAAACCTTAAGTTAAAATTTGGATTGAGGCTAATAACAGAAACATATAGTAGATAAGGTAGATACATGTTATTAAGACAACACATTCAATTTATGTTTCAATGATGCAGAATCTGCTCCTTCCTCCTAAGAAGACATTACATTAATGCATTACTAATAATCTACCCTGCCTATAAAATATTTGGCTGGATAGCCCAAAACTGTGCACTACTTAACAACAGTGGGGACTTTACGTAGTTTTATGTCCATTAATATCTCGCCATTTGTTATAGCATTGATTAATGGCCAGAAGTGTTTTCGGAGTATATGAGGATATCACAGTGAAGGTGACCCCTGACCTTTTGATTATAAAATTTCATCACTTCATCATTTTAGCCGTGCCTATCTGTGTCACATCTGTACATTTTTCATCAATGTCAGGAACACCTCGAGAGAATTTTCTGTAGTTTGTCACAAATATTCAAGGATGATGATCAAGTTTATTAGATGTTGATTGTCAAAGGTAAGATTAAGTCATTTGTTAATCTCAACAAAAGCTTGTTATAACAAATGTATCCTTTCACTTACCCAGACAATGTAAATAAATGCCGAATGCTTTAGATATGCCTATATTTGGCTAACATTTTTTTTTCTAATGAGGTATATACTTGAATTTAGCCGGCGCTTGTTATTTTAGACAGCAGAGGTGTCGATGTTCTCCTTTTTAGAATCAGTTCTCGTCATCTTAGAAAAACAGAGCACATAACCATATATTCCACTTTATGTGTGCTTTGTACTGTACCTGCTAATTATGCTACCTGTTTGCTATGTATCGTTGCACAGTTGATCTTTTGACCTATCCTATGCTCTGAATTCTGTCACAAGATATGTGATGACATTGATTGGAGATACTTATTAGTTGTTTTTATAATAATCGATTGCCACATATATTGCTTCTGTCTGACATTGGGATGAAATTTTCAGTTCTCTGTACTATTTAAAAATAGTCCCTAACAGCATGTTTTCATTCACTGCTATCGGAGATGTCAGTCATAGTTATAGTTCTGCCAGAATGTATCGCAACAAAACTCCTTCCTCCAAATGTGAAAAGTGTGGGGAAAAAAAGCCAAATATAAAAACACCCAGTAACACAAAATAAACGGCCAACATTTTACAAAAGCTACCCTGTTAGACATGTCCAACATTTGCTGTGTCCACAGTGCCTGAGGTAGATGAAAGCCTCCTTAACAATGTTTTCCCAGCCTCAGTCTATGAGCTTGACATAGATTTTTGTGTATACACAGCACTTTCCAATAGTGGGTAAGCTTTAGGCCCAGCTCACTAAAAACTGAGGGCTTTTCAGCAAAAACTATTAATTTATTGATTGATTGATTGAAGTTCTCCTTTCCCCTGTTTCAGTGAGACAGAGGTAATGTCTTTATGAGGGGTAACTTTTGTGATTATGTACTAATATACAGACCAAGACCTCCATTACTTGAACAAATTGTGATGTCAGCATAGTGATAATGTCCATTTCTCCAAAAACTGCTCTTATTATTTCTTATATTTTTTTAGAGCCTTCATTACATACAAGAGTCTGGACAGAGAGATATAAACCTCAACTTGAGTTGTGCATGGAGCCATACAACAGCAGGGTGGCACAGTATTTGCATTTAAATCTGTGCACATGATCTCCCCTATCTACACTGAGTTTGCATCACTGTGTAATGCATCCCATTGCATCCCTCCTATCTTACATAATCTTTCTTTTCCCAGATGAATGTACTCCTCCCTTACCCTCTCGACAATTAGACTAAACATTATCTGCTCTCTGCTTGCTATGTAGGCCATCTTTTAACAAGTTTTGAGGATTGACATATCAGGGATGAATAGAAGATGAACTAATAATGGCTCCAACTCAGCAGGGGCGCACACCAAGGTGTCTTGTTGCTAAACCTGAATGAAAACTGCGGAAGTTTGGCGGCCCAGCCTCCACCTTTTAAGGTAAACTATAGTCGAGAGCCAGATGAAAAGAAGGTGACTAGTGATGTGCAACCAAAGAAAGGGTTAGAAGCTATTTGCTTTGTGGAAAAGGAAAGGAATATA
>KV751319.1:7353664-7364108 GCA_001698575.1 Mola mola
AAAATTCCATAGAATTTAACAATGAACCTTGTGTCTGTAGGTATGGTTGTGTCATTCAAATGATGCTTTTGCCATCACACATCAGCAGTCTTCATTTCCTTGACAAAATTATCATCTTTTGTGTCAACCATTAAGATAAGGCCCTTCAACAGAAAGAATCAATCAGAAATCCACTCTGTGGTACGGCACCTTTTTTATTAAGTTTGTCATGCAACTCGATCCAGGTTAATCCAAGAATGAATAATGAAATAAAGAAAAACAATAATAATGTGAAATCAGAAATATGACAGTATTAATCAAAACAACAGTGATAAAAACCTGAGGGTCGTTGATTGTAACAAAAATTACGCAAGCAGTCACTTAGCTTTACAACGTAAGTTGATTATGCAGGGTTATCAGTGAAATTGCACAGCACTTATTGTGCTCTGCATGCCTTTCCACCTCATACTGTGAAACATTAAATTTATGTCAGAGCCATTATATAAACACTTGACAGGGGGTAAGCCTTAATTAGTCAACGTGGAGGGCTACTTAATGTGTCGCCCTGAATGATTTATAGTCATGGGGTAGATAACGGACAGTTAAGTTAAAATATGACTTTAGACTTGCACCTGTTCATCTCAGTTCATTGTGCTGTCTTACCCTGTCATTTATTTTTGTTTCCCCTGTTCCACCTATATACTGTATATTTGTTTTCTTATCTGACTGCTCCAGCTATTATCACTTTTAATTGCACTGTTACATAACACACAATAAGTTAGAAATAAATGAGTAAAATGAACAAAATGATCACAGATCAGTGTTAAGCAAAGCAAAATGGCCATGACACTAAAGGGAAAATCCACATTATGGATATTTTTGTGCCAGGCATTGAGTGCTCAGCTACTTTTTTCATAGGGGAATTGAAACGACATCAATGTCTACTGTGAACAGAAAGATTTTCCGCTTCACCATCCCTCCTCCTCCCGCTCTGTGGTAAATATTTGAATGAGGTCCCAGTGTTAGTCAAGTGTCCCCTGTAAGTGATGCACAGTGATATGCAAAATGGCAGCGATCTGCTCAGGAGACAAAAAAAGGAGACAAAGCGAGTGTCAAACTGTGTTCCTCTGAACTGGGACTGGGGGTGTAGGGGTGAGTGTGGGCTTGTTGGTGCCGTTGGAAGGTTATGCTAAATTTATTTGCTGACAAAGGCTTCAGGGTCCAAGCAGATGTGAATGTGCAAACGGTGGGATACTTATGCATGTGCACGCGTGTGTGTTTGTATATGCAATTATCAGCTTCAGCCAGACTTCACCTTTTCTCAACTATCATCCTCTGTCACCCAACCACCTCTGTTAGCACACCCACAAGCCTCACAAGGCTGGATACTAGAAGCAGGGGGGAAGGAGGGTGTCTGGTGTTACTGTGGGGCCCTAAGCCGGTTAATGACGCCGGGCACCAGAAGCCCCACAGATGGCTAATCTAACCATTGTCTTCCCCACCCGGCCCCATGGAGCAAACTCTCATCCTATTGGCCCCCCATGCAGCGTGCTACTGTTTACCCCTATTCTAACCAATTCTAATCCTGTTTAGCAACATTCTCAGAACTCTGAATGGCCTTTCCCCCTACCATCTCCCCTCCTCTGTCTCCTTCCCTCCTCTTTTGTTTTTTCAAATGATAAAATGGGATGGCTGGGTGAAGAGGGGCCACTGTTATCCTTGCTTGTGCAAAAGGAGATAGGGCCACTGGGGAAGGGGCGGGCCTGCCGCATGAAAGCCTGCGGGAGTGTGGGAAGACCTTGGAATGTTCAGGGTTTCTTTCAAGGCAAGTTCATGCCCCAGCTAATTAACGATTTTACTTCATAGTTCTTGCGTTCTCTAATATGCAGGGGTGATAGATATGGTGCTGACATCTTCAGCCTCGTGACGCTGCTCCCAGTGCCCCCGTCTCTGTCTTTTTCCCATAGTCTGTCACTGTGTCAATCTTGGCCTCAGTCTGGCTCACTGATAAAGCCAGAATTCCTTTCCCTCCTTTACCAGGAGGGAGATGTCACTGTGTGGGATGCCATTGTTTGTGGCATGGTAAAAGCCCCCACTTTTAAATCCATTGCTCCTAAGCACAAATACACACTAACTTGATCACTGACGACACGCACATGCACACACTCGCACACACACAGTGGCTGTGTGTAACCTTTACCGCTGACGACACGCACATGCACACACTCGCACACACACACTCGCACACACACAGTGGCTGTGTGTAACCTTTACCAAAGCAGGATTTTCACAAAGCAGCCTGGAGAGGATCACTGGATTGCGCCTGTGTTTTCACAGTGCCCTCTTTGCTAGTCTTTTCACTGTTGTTTCTATATATATCAAAGCATTTTTTCAGTTCTTTTGCATCGCATGCTAATATGACAGATTGCCGTTTTTACTGATTTGAATAAGTGGATAAGGGGAACAAAGACCGGCACGGAATGGGGAATGACTCGAAACTCTTTTATCGGCCACTGAAAAGGACATTGTTACTGTCCGACCTCGCCGCTGAGTTCTAGATTCGTTTCAACAGCACATGGAGATTATAGGTGACGAAAGAATCCACTTAACACACTTTGTTTTGTTTTGTTTTGTTATTTTTAATCTTTTCTTCTCCTCCTGTTTGCTCAGCGGTGAGCATATGAAGGGGAGAAATTGTACGCACATGAGATTGCTTTCTATCTGTTGTACCCAGGTATTGGCAGGCCATGACTTCAAAAGCTTGAAACCACAATGCTTTGAAGTTGAGTTTGAACAGAGACATCTGTTCCCTTTATTCTTGTTTTAATAATTGCTCAGAACAGTGATACTTAACACCCTGCCAAATGACAGATTTGGATTTTGTGTACAGGAGAATAAAAAGTGGTAAAAAGAAACTCCCCAAGCTCTGGCCCGAGTAGATTTACTCATCAAATATGCACTCAATTACTGTGGACTAATTTAAAATTGATTTGATTTATTCAGCACAAGATGTTAAAATCATGTCATTTTCTCTTTAGGACTTTAGTGATAAGCTGATTAGGTAATCAAGAAAACCTACAGTACTAATGGCTTTTCGGCTGTCGACTGTGCATTTATGTTTATTTTTCTTAAACATTTAAAAAGCTTTTCTGTGTGTGGTTTTGAGGAAAGGGCTGCCTCAGACAATCTGTAGTAATACTTGTGACTTCTCAATAGCACCTGATGAAAATAAACATGACTTGATGTATCTGACCTTAAGCTAATACTCCCCCATACCTTGTAAATAAAAACCCTCAAAGCCTTTCTTATGTTGCAAATGCTACCTCCTCGTTTAAAGGTAAAGGCAGTTTTACTATTGCATACCTGTATGGAAAATGTGGCTGTAGCCAAAGTTTGTCAATATCTAACATAGTGTTCAGCCATAAGAGTGCCCATAGCTCGACTAGTGTGTAGGTCGACTGTCAATGAACAACTGTGTTGTTGTATCATTTGATCTGCGGCCGTATGTGCTGGACACTCAGGTGAAGAGAGGAGCAGAGCTGTCAACTGATCACAACCTGATGCTGAGTTGGATCAGGTAGTGGGGGAAGATGCCAAATAGGCCAGGCAGGCCCAAGTGTATAGTGAGTGTCTACTGGGAACCTCTTGCTGAGGACCCTGTCACAATGGTCTTCAACTCTAACCTCCGGCAGAGCTTCAACCACATCCCGGAGGTGGTGGGCCATGAGTGGGCCATGTTCCATGCCACCATTGCCAAGGTGGCTGTTTGAAGCAGTGGGACCAAGGTTGCTGGTACTAGTCATGGTAGAATTTGGTGAAGGGAGCTGTCAAGCTGAAGAATTAGTCCTACTTGACATGGCTGGGTGAGATTCGCCCTGAGTTCCTCAAGGCTCTAGATGTAGTTATTATGGCTGATATGCCTCGGCAATATTGCATGGACATCGGGAACGTAGCCTTTGAAGTGACAGACTGGGATGGTGGTCCCCCCTTTTTAAGAGGGGGAACCAGAGAATGTGTTCCAACTACAGGTATCACACTCCTCAACCTCCCTGGGAAGGTCTACTCCAGGGTGCTGGAGAGGAGAGTCCAGCTGTTAGTCAGGCCTCGGATGCAAGGGGAACAATGCAGTTTTGTTCCTGGCCGGGGAACACTGGACCAGCTCTATACTCTTGCAATGATACTGGGATGGGCATGTTAGTTTCCCCAACCAATTTACATGTGTTTCGTGGACCTGGAGAAGGCTTATGAATTTGTTCTTTGAGGTGTCCTCTGGGGGGTCCTCCTGGAGTATGGCGTATTTGGCCCATTTTTATTCAAATATTCATCTCTGTATTGTCAGAGCCAGAGCTTGGTTCTCATTGCAGTAAGTCAGACCCATTACCTGTCAGGGTTGGACTCTGCCAGGGCTGTCCTTTGTCACTGGTTTTTATGGACAGAATTTTTAGGTGCAGCCGAGTGGCGGAGGGAGTTAGGTTTGGTGGCCTCCAGATTCCAGCTCTGCTTTTTGCAGATGATGTCGTCCTGTTTGCCTCATCCATAAGTAACCTCCAGCTCATGCTGAGACAGTTTGCAGGTGAGTGTGAAGTGGCGGGGATGCAGCACCTCTAAATCTGAGGTCATTATTCTCAGCTGGAAAAGGGTGGATTGCCATTTCCGGTAAGGGAAGAGTTACTTTCCCAAGTGGATGAGTTCAAGTATCTCGGGGTCTTGTTTACAAGTGAGGGGAAAATGGAGTGGGAGATTGACAGATTGGGGGGTGTTAGCAGTGATGTGGACGCTAAACTGGTCCTTTGTGGTGAAGAGAGAGCTGAGCCAGAAGACAAAGCTCTCTGTTTACGAGTCAATCTATGTTTTAACCCTTGCCTATGTTCATGAGCTTTGGGTGGTGAGTGAAAGAATGAAATTGCATATACAAGTGTCCAAAATGAGTTTTCTTCGCAGGGTGGCTGGATTCATCCTTAGATAGACTTGACTTTTGTTTGCACAAGATGGCGCTGTGCCAGCGGCAGCCTGTTGCAGCAGCTTCCGGTGACCCGTTCACATTTTTGTTGTGATTTTTGGTGTGTCTTTTGTGTTGTCTTCAATTAATTTTGGTGGAAGTGACCCAGGTGAGGAGCTTCTGTGTCTCCCTATTCAGGCTGTTGCTCCTGCGACCCGGACCCGGATTACCAGCAGAAGTCGAACAAAAAAATGAATGAAACTGTGAAAAAGACTGACTTAATACAGATCCGACTAGGTTTTTTTACTGGTTCTCAAGGTGCAACAACAAACAACAACCTCTTGTCTCCCAGTGAGCCACTCTTGGTCATCATCATGAAACCTGAAGTGACCATATTTCAATGAGAGGGTGAAGCAAACCTTAAATATCTAAAGTTCGAAACATGAACAATGCCCTATTAAAATGTACACGGTATGTACCATGTCTTAATTGTAGTGACTCAGCAGTTTGGTCGCAAGGTAGCCATGCCCCAAAGCGTACCTGTTTTTCTTTTACTCCCCACAGGAGCATGATTTATTAAATGAACATCATGTTTTATTGAGGAAGTCTTGAAACTAGGAATTTCCTCCATAAACTGATCAGCAAAATGTTGTAATAAATCAAGTGAAGAAAGGAGTTCAATGATATCTGATTTATTTTACAGCTACTGGATTAGAGAACAGCTGGCTAATAAGAAGACTGCAGTTTGTTTAAGGCATTCTTGGATCATAGCATGCATGCACTTTAAGAGCTGGAGGCTACATCTCCTTCTTTGGTTTATTTTAAAATTGACGCTCTGCAGGAATTAAAATTCTTCTCTTCTTTTGCTTTTTGGTGATCTATTCAATCCATCTATTCTTCATTTGTAGCGATATTTCCCAAAATGGCTTCATTAAATGCTTTGGCCGAATCAACATTGGATAAGATTAAGATTGGTGTTATGTCAGCCCGAGTACATTGTGTAAAAAAAAAAAAAAAAGTATTATGTTAAAAAGCAAACCAAAACAAAGAAACAAACCAAAAATCAGGACAAAGGAAGTAAACAACTTTTTGATTTCTGGTCGAGTGGATCAAAAACAATATCAGCGTTCAAGTGACACAAGGTTTTATGCTAACTTGTTTAAAATTGGCAAGACTGTAAAGACACTATAACTTAAAGGAGTTTTCCCATTTGTATCTTAATTCCTTCCAATACCTCAAAATAAAATGGATTTTATCTTTAAATAAAAATGAATATGGCTGAATTGTATGGGACCAAGCGGCCATTACAAAAGGGCCCCATGCTTGGATCTGGAAAAAAAAGCACTGCAGGCCAGAAGCATCAGCAGGATGAATCTACACTGTGGGTTATAAGCTGAGCAATTGAAGGAGTCCAGGACAAAGAAAAGCTTTGTTCCCCCACTGATGAGCCAGCAAAAACTGCCAGTACCCTCCCTGAATCATTCCCCTAGTAAATGTCCTTTATCATTGACTTTATGCAGCACAGCTCCCTTGCACAGACTTCAGGCATTGTGAACGGCAAGCAAGGTCAGAGTAATTGAAATCATTAATCGTGTTTTATTCCACTTTGGGGCAAAGTAAGCTTGGATTGGAAAGAAGGTAATGGCTTTGTATAATGTACCTGCCTTTGAGGGAAATGAATGAAACAATATTGAGTTGTGTAGACTATTGAGTTTCCAATGGTGGAATTGTTGTAAATCACACTATATGGTATATTCTGCAATGGTGAAATTATAAAACTAGCTCAAACAAAGTGAATGAATCTAGTGCAAAAGGAAAATGAGACCAAGAGTTGAAGGTAGATAAATAATTAGATTTATTTGAATTCAAACACTTGTAAAAGGCAAAGGCAGTCAACCCATTCAACATCAGTACTTTTCTGCAGAGAATAAGGCAAGTAGAAACTCTGTCATATTTAGTGTCATAATTCTTTGACATTAATAACTTTTCACTTTTAGGCTTTCGTTGTGTCATAGTGATTTTTTTTTGGATACACCGGGATCCCATTCAACTTGAACTAAAAAATCTTTACTATCTTGGATTCCACTTGCCACCTCACAGAGGCCATCGTGGTTATTATCATCTGTGTCAGGACCAGACAAGGTTAAAGTTCAAAGGTCACTGTCTGAGCTGAGTGCATGTCTGGAGAACAGAGCACCCTGAGGTGCGAAGACATAACATGCCCTGTACTTCCATGGGAGATGGGCAGTATGCTGACCTCTGGCGCTGTGCCTCCAGTTTAGTTATGACCTGGTGATGTTCCCCCACTGGTTCAGAGAGGCCAGCCGTGTCAGTTCCGACCTGTCTCCATCTCAGCATGCTTGCTCGCGTCTTAAAGTTGATAGACACACTGGATAAAAAAAGTGTCTAGTTCATTCCCATGAAAGCTGCTCGACATGCACAAAAAAATTGTTTCTGTATCTGAAACTAGCAAAAGTTCATAATCATTTTTCTCTTTCACATTATTGATCCAAGAATATTATTTTCATATGAATTTATTAATACAGTATATTAGCCATAATGATTCATAATTCATTTTGTGTGGATCATTGCTCTTGCACATATGTTTGGTAATATTCTAAAAACCTTTCTAAAATATTAAATGAAATGGTTTACTGCTATTGTCCTGAAATTGCTAGCTTTGGAAAAAATGTTACATTAAAAAAATGACATGACCTGAGCTCGTTAAATTCTGCACCCATGTGGGGGGGAAAGAGAAGAAAAAAATAACAACCCCTGTTGGTCCAACTGAGAAGCCCGAAAAATTTTTACAAAGGAATTCACTCCAGAACAAAAACACAAAAAAGCAGTTCCCTCATGGTCAATTTAATTAATATCATATCTACACATTAGCTTTTTTACAAACAAGTATTTTCCACATTTCAGAGCATTTGATCTTGAATTTCAACATAATTATGACATGACATTAGCAGCAGATTGACAGGTTACTACAGTCTGAATATCTGCCAGTTTAAATCTGGACTCGGGTCTCATACAAACAACAAAGTTAGTAGGATTTGTTTTACAGTCCTAGAGGAAGAGCAAGTTAAGGGCTTTCAGTTTTAATTAATAAAGTCTAAGCTGTCGTTATCTTTTATAAACTTTAAACTCTTTTCTTCAAGATGCAAATTACATTCTAAGAATTTCATCCTAGGTAGGCTAAACCTGATAGGTGTAATCAAAAAGGCAGTATTGACATGCGCAGTTTGCTAAATTACTCTTGATTTGCTGCTCACTGTTTTGTTTAATTTAATCCACAGGGAGCAGGTTAGAAATTTGAATAAATGACGACATAACATTGCACAATGGCACCATAAAAATAGATGAAACCATAACTTCACTTGATTAAATTCTAAAGCTTAATGACACGTTCTCATTGCCAAATCTTTGTTCAACAAAGCACTCACTCAACTTTCCAACCTCGCTCAAATTAAGCTAAACTTTAACGGATCTTCGACCTATAAATTATCTCAAAAGTGTGTTTGAAAAGATGTTCCATCTTCTACTACCTTAAATGTTTTAATATGCTTACCGCTGATGAACCCCATAATATTGCTGTGAATTTCCTGCAAAGTATTCTCAAGAGCCTTTCTTCTGATGACTAAACTCCTTCCAAGAGGTGTGCGAACTCATTTCGTGGCCTGATGGAAAATTTATTCATCACATTTAGAAGTCTCCTCACTTCTGGGCCGTGTGCATACTTGTGCCCCGTCTCATATCTCAGAGCAGAGCCCAAAGGTCTGTGTATGTATTCACTGCTCAACGCCAATGAAAAACCTTTTAGTGTTCATGCGATCAGTGTTGATGTCAAAACTAATTAATTGCATTGCTCATTATATCACTACAAAAAGCCCAGTCAGTGTCAATCCGAGTGGAAAGGGCTTCAGTGAGGTCCGTGAAAGCGACATGTTCGTCAGGTATTCAGCGATGGTAACATTTCCCTGATGATACATACACCCAGCAATCGGCTTCTTTACATCTTATCCACTTAATGTGTCTCCATCACTGTCCTGCTCTGAAACTCTGATTGATTGATTGTTTGGTTTATTCATTTCAGTCAAGTATAAACATGGTCATGTATATACTAATACATAAAACACGTGTATTACACATACAGTGTATACAAACTACACATGTACATGTTCAATACACACGTACCGTAGATAACCTGTCCAGGCTAAAGTTCAGTACCACAACCGACCCCGTTACCCATAATTATCACCAAATCAAACCCACAGCTGTCCAGTGTTGTTAATTCAAATCCTGCAACGTGACACATGGACCGCGATTAAACACTTAAACACTTGGACAGCTGTGTTATTTTAAAGTGTCTCTCGATTGCCACAATAACTGGAGGGCTCCTGCAGCTTCCTCAAGGATGACTGCATGTGGCTACGGCACTGTTTACAAGAAGCAAAGCCACTGACAGCCTTACTGTCACGGTCTGTTATCATACAATACTTATCCCGAACGTCTGACTTGGATTTCAAATATGCATTATCCATGATGAGGTGTTGTCCACTGTCTGTTTTTGGTTTTATAGCCTCCATTTCATGCAAGTGACAGCAAACCAACATTGCAGTGCATCAATTTTGTTGTCTTCACAATAAAATAACATTGCAGGTGACTCAGCTTGTTCACATCGGTGATTTATCCTGAACACATTTTTTTTTTTTTTTTTTTAAAATTTCCAATTTTCCCAAGTTTTTGTGTATTTTCTCTGATTTCGAACGCACCCTCTAGAGTTTTGGGAGTCGACTGTAGTCAACATTAGTTGAGTCAGTGTTTACTCGGTGTGTTTTACATATCATGTAACATGTCATATTGTCATATCAAATCTTCAGATTTCAGAAAAAAAATAATTTTTTTCTCTTTGAAAGTGACATTTTGCAACAAACAAAATAATAATAGTATTTCTAGGCGTAAGTATATCTCGCATCCTCATACTCCAGCGTTTATTTTACTTTTTGACCAGTCGCTGACGTGTCCTGCTAGCCGCCACACACAGGCAGCATAAGTCTGCTTGTGCCTTAGTCTACCTATAGGACAAAATCATGTAGTATTCAGGAGGTCCAGGAACACTTTCATTTCTGGGGAAATCACATTACTTCAATCTACTGAGATTTTATGGACCTGTTGATGATGACTGTGTATGTATCCTTTTTGGTCATGTGAAGTAAACATGAAGATGAGCAACAAAATGAACGAAAATTTAGGAAGCATCAAGTGAGCGAGCTGACACACTGTAATGGTGGGAAAAGAGACACAGAGAGACACAGCATATGCAGATGTGCAGTGTTTTTCTCACATGCTTTATTTCCCCAGTCATAAGTTTGTGTCTGCAGGGAGGACAGTCGACGGTGGCTCGGGAGAGTGGAGACCCTGTGGAGGAAGTAAAAGATGATGAAGGGAAGGAACAGTGTGGCTTTTGTAATAAATCTACACTACGTCATAATTTCTCAGCAGAGCTGAACTTGGTTTTAACCA
>KV751319.1:7372704-7388261 GCA_001698575.1 Mola mola
ACACAAAGAAAACCACGTCTGACAAAAAAATCAAAACTCTGCTGATCAAAGTGTTGTCTGTATAAAATGGCAATCCTTTAATTCCACATACTTAAAAACACACACACACACACACACACACACACACACACACACATACGCCAACGTAACAGTCCTAATATCAGCAACACGCTGTCAGAACAAAACGACACGAGAGTGAGTCCCTTTCCTCTCCGTGAATGTTGAATATTAAACACTCCCATGGATGTGTGAAAAACCCAATGAAAGATTAATTGTTTGCAGTTGATGCGGTGGCAGCGTAATCATTTTAAGATGTGCAACAGTGCCGATTGAGCTCATCACTCACGGCTGGTTGACTTCGTTGAACCCAACTGCAGACCCAAGCGCACCATGTGCACCTCATCAATAGTTCATGCAGGATCCAAAGTGCTGCCATTTTTCATGAGTGGGCATGCCTGCCATCTGATTGTGTTTAGCCCCCATATGCCCCCTGTTTTTTTGTTTTTTTTTTTCCTTTCTGCTCATCAGCTGTCACTTTTTTTGGTGTCACATTACTTAGCATAACTGAAGCTTAGCTGACTGAATGATTGAGCCAAGTGTAAGGGAGAGGGGTTTGTATATATTCCTGGGAAACTCTAGGGAAAAGTGAATGTCTGATTGCATTAATTCTGCTCATCCGTCTCCAAATGTTGACTCTATCACGGTTTTCCAATCATAGCGCTGTTTTGCTTTAGGGAGAAACAATAATCCTGCGATAATTATCAAGAAAAAAACAATGTTTGAATATCTGACAGACTCTTTCAACACTGTGTCATTATGAATCGTTGTGATGACAAATTGGGCTTTTGATTCACAGTCATTGTATTTCATAAAAGATTCTTAGAATAAAAAGTAATATTTCACATACTTCCTGTATATTATGAGTACTCAACATTTAAATTACTACTTGACTGTGTACTACAACTGGTACAGCTTGGTAAGGCCTAAAACATTGCTCTAGTAGTGTAGTGAAAAACAGCTGTAAAAAAACAAACGAACAAAAAAAAAAACAAAACAGTTTTTTGCATAATATCCTCCATGACTTTTGATGGGACTTAAGAGAGGCTAACAATAAAGTAAAATCTATCGATCCAAACAATGTGGAAGATTAATGATAGAGCTTCATCCCTTCACCCACCACCTTTACATGCGCCTCTCTGACAGAAATCTAGTCAGTATGGCGTCTGTGATGCAGCTGCTATTGTTTAGGATGTGGGTGCCTACAGATGTTGTCTGTACGCGTGCCAGGGCTGTTGATCCTGCACTGTACTAATCATGCAGCAGCCTTCACTGAGACAGGATGATTGCAGGACAGACAGGAAATGAAGAGAAATAATGATAGGTCAGGCTGCCGCATGTCTTCCCCTAGTGCATGCTCATATCCTCATGATGCCAGACTAGCTTCTGCATTAATCGACCTGACAGACAAAGACCAATAGGTTTCTGTTCTGACACCTCTGAATCCACTTGTGACAATCCTCTCTGCAAGCTGCAGTTGTAGTGAATGAGCCCTGCCTCCAAGACGGTTGAAATGATTGGGAAATAGGCTGCAGGAACTCTGGAACTCCCCCCTACTGACTCCTTAGCAGGAAGGTTAGGAAGATTTCATTGTTGAAGGCGATGATAAATAAGTAAAATCAAAATGAGTAAACAGAAATGCATTATAGTGGTTTGCAGTAGGTTTTAAGACAATGTGCTTGGAAGACGATTTGCAACAGCTCAGAGCTTCGCAGATGCTCTTTCTGTTGAGAACGAGAATGGATTGGAGAAGCTCAATTACCAGTGCAGATGGTACACGCAAACTTGAGCACATGTACAGTGACACTCACAGGACAATGGACAAGGAGCAAAAAGGGCGAGCAGTAGTCTAACCATGGATGTCCTTCATCTCCTCCTCACTCTCTTCTTCCTTTGCTTCCTGTTAATTTCACTCTGAATCAAACATTTGACAACAGCACTTCCATTTTGCCAAAACACAATTTTTCTTGTTATTCATCATATTATTATTACAAAACATGTACAGGCTGTTTAGAACAACAACAAAAATACAATATCCAATTTATATGCAATTTCCTTTGTTTAATAATCATCGATTCATTAGCTGAAGCCTCTTGGAGTTTCTCTTCTTTCTGATTGTTTTTCAAGTTCTCTCCAGATGGCTGAAATCCATCTGGGTGTTGTTGGGGGTGCGGGGCACAAATAAATACATAGGGCAGGATGTCAAGAACATAAAACAGGAATTTTGATTATTTCTAAGTCCAGATACTAGTTAAGTAGAAAGTAAGGTGTCTGTCATGATTTCTCTCAGTTGCTGCATAATGCATATACATATACATATATACTTATATATGTATATATGTGTATGTATGTCCTAAGTTCATTTTTTGGATTCAGTAAAAAAAAAAAAAAAAAAAAAAAAAAAAAAAATAAAACAGAATATAGCATAAGTGTTTCAGATATATTTGCTCCTTGTCACGGTTCAGTTCATGCTTTAATTCTCCACCGCGGCAAACACATGAAGCTGTATTGTACAGTATACTTGTGTCCAATTTGACACACCCGCAAATCCAAGCACACGTAATCATACACACACGCGCACATGCGTGCACACGCATACAGAAACGCACACAAAAGGCCAAGTGGTCTTTTTATCCTGTTGCCAAAGTCCTTGTTTCCCCTCAATCATATAAAGCATCCAGCAGGGTTAATTAGGTTTGACCAACCATGTTGGAATCACAAACCTCCAAAAAACTGTAAGCAACAAAAAAGAAAAGAGAGTATGTGTGTGTATTGGGAAATAACCAATTTAAAATAAACATGTTAAAACACAGGCAATGCGCAGGTGATGCCAAGCTGTGGAACTAATCTGACTCTCTTCAGGCTGGGGTGTAGAGGCTACTGAGGACTGGGTAGCCAACTTTTACTGGGTGTCCAAAAATGCCTCTGTCCCCTTTAACTTTTTGACCTGCTTCATCCCCTGACTTTGGACCTCACTTTTCTTCTTCTATCGGCTCTCCATTGTCCAGCAAGTGCCCTTTAAAGGTAACACACCTTCAATATGAAGATGCATAAAAACACACACGTGCACAGAAAAACAAGTTCTGTCAAGGAGAGAACTGTCCTTTATCTCATTGGAGTCCTCTTTTTTTTTCCACATCAAGGTGTCCGTTCCTCAATATGTATTCCGCTGAGGCTGTGTGGAGAAAGGAGAGACTCTTAAGCATGGATCGGATTGTGATGTTTCAGCTACAGAGCTAAGGCTGGCCTCACGAAAACACACGTGCATGCAAATGTCAAACCACACCAGAGACGGTGGCACGCATGGGGTATAAGGGGTTAACTCTTCTCTTCCAAAAACACACTAATCCTGAATGGATGGGGGGAAAAAGAAACAATGATGAACAAAAAGCAGGAACAGGAAATGGAAGTTGTAGTGAAACAAAGAAAAAAAAAATTGTCAGAGGCACTGCAAGCCAGTTTCAAAGCAACTAATTGGCAGAGATGGGTCAGGCAGCTAGGGTTTTCCAATGGCTCTCTCTGGTACAGTTCCTTCCCCATTTTCCCGTCCGGCTGTCCTTCGACTGCGTCGGTCTGTTTCCTGTAGCTTCACACCTGGATAGGAAGTGTTTGGTTCATCTGTAGTCTCATGTCCTGAATGCTACCGAGAATCTTCTTCTGATGGCCAGCCAACGTTACTCCTATCCGCAGTAAATCCCTATGGAGCAAGAAGAAAAGAGCAGGAAGTAAGAACAGGTGGCTCGTGCAAAAAATAAGCAAGCGAAGTATGCAAACATCACATATTTAAGGTTTCAATGGAAATATTCAATCCTCTTCTGCAAGTAAACACACGATCTTCGAGGTGGGAACAGAGACAGCGTTGGCAATCACCTATAAAATGGCTGACAGAGGGTATGTCAACAAAACGGGGACACTCATCCAGCTACATTAACTGCAACATACTTCTATTGCCTGGCAGGTGGGCAAGGGGAAGTGGTGAGACGTGACACGGACCACAATGTACAAGTTAATGATTAAAGAGCAAACTTAGCTACTGTTCAGCAGCTGGCAAACTTCACACCACTTAGTTGCAGAAACAGTTAACGTTAAAAATATTAGGCACATTACTGTTTGGTGCCTGTCATTCCTAGTCAAAATGTCTCTGTTTGTCAGAAAATCAGCTTTCAGATTCCCAGTGTTTTACAACATTTCCCGTGGATTTTAAAACCCCAAGAAAAACCACAGCAAAAAATACTGGAATGTGTAAAGCAGCCTTTCAGTTGAATGTTTACTTCGGTGACTGTGTGATCTTGACAATAAGAAGGCCTTAACCCGAAGACTAAAGATGCAGTAAGAATACTGACATATAGTTAATTTTACTACACCATCTAAAGACGCTTTGGCTGTCATTATTCATACAATTATCTAATCCTGTTGGTTTAAGACTGTACAATGTTATGCTGAGAAGCTTTCTCTTCCGCTTGCATGTTTTGATGTCCTCAATCGATAGCTAAGGAGAGGGAGCGGACAGCGTCTGGGGCAGTGATTAGCTGGCTACTGAGGCTCTGCCACAATCTGTGTCTTCTCCATTCACTCACACACACACACACATGCTGGATAATCTAATATAACAAACAGACATCATACACTCTGCTTGTCTCAATGACTTTGTGGCTCCATCCATTGTAATACAGAGGCGTGCACCTAAATCCACACATGAGCAAACACGTAGACCTACAGTAAGTGCATGTGCACACACAGTCACAAATTCACACTGCACATTAATCCTCTCCAAAGCCATAAGGGTGCATCACCACAATTTTACACAAATAAATGGCTTCTTTTTTTTTTTTTCATATTTTTCCATCCACATCAGTGCAGCGATGGAGGATGAAATGATAATAAATGGGCACCATTAGAGAAATTACTGGCCATTAAGGACAACAGAGAGCCACAGTACACCACACCTGTCAGCCTGTCCAAATTGAAACAAATTACCCCCACCTTCGTTGCCTATTATGCAACTAATGAGGATAATTTATTTATCATTTTATTCCTAATTCATTTATTTGATCATCACTGGCATCCAATTTTCATGGCTTTCCTGACATCATTTCCTGTTTGTAAACAGAGCAGAAGGTGGGTGAGTGATCAAGGTCAACAAGTTATGAACGTCCTCGCTCTAAAATAACTGCAAAATTCACCGATCTAAATGATGTTTTCTTAAATACTTTAACTTTCCCTTTGATGCCTGAGCCCACTCAGAGACCCTTTTCCACATTTTTAAATAACGATGAGACTCTTTTTATTTCCTGAAGGTGAATCTATAGAGCACTAATTTGAGTCAAACAGCCCAGTCTATTTCTTCAAGCCCGATTAGCTCTCCACTCACTCTGCTGTCATCTGGGCCACCAGGTCAAAGGAAGCGAATCCGGCGTTGACAAAGTTGTCACGGTAACGGCTCATCTTGATGGCGTCCAGCCAGTCCCCCACAGTGGTGAAAGTGGTATAGTCTGGCACACAGCGGTCAAGCAGTGGCTGGGATACCCTACAGTGGGGTTAGGGAGGGAGTGGATGGAGAAAGCGAAAGAGAGACAGAGAGAGAGGGTTAAGGTCGTCAATCAACTGACTCTACGGGCCAACCTCACCCCTAATACGCCCCCCGCTGAGCGCCACCTCTCCTCCTCCTCTCTTTCCCCCTCTCCTCTCCTCTCCTCCACATGTACGTAGCTGTGTGCGGGGGGTGGGGGATGGGGGACTTTTGTGACTGTGGAGAGACTGACTGGAGGTTTGGGTGGTGGATGCTGGCGCTGCAGCCGGTGAGGCAAGAGGGTGTGTGCGCATACTGCACAGATATCGACTTATATGAAAACTAAAACATCTGCCCTCTTGCAGCTTTTTGCGTTGCGCTGACATGTCACCGAGTGGTAAGACAAACAAACAACACAGATAAAACAAAAATACCACATGAAATACAATCTGGGTGTGTTCAGTTGCATTTTCAAACCAGGTACAAATGTGGTTTTCTGATCTGGAAAGATTGGATTTCATGCGACTTTGTTGGACAGCTCCAATCAGATTTGGATCATGTGTATTGGGTTGCTTTTGTCAACTCATATACTCCCTGAGAGTATATGTGGTAAATATGCATCATTGCAGGAGACAAATATTTTTGGAATGTATACACAGATACTTTGTGTGTGCGTGTTCCAAAAAATGCGTTCGAGCGTGTTTTGCACGCTCCTGTGCACCTGTTGACAGTCCAAAAGGTCCTTTCTCCACACAAAAGTGTGTGCTGATCAATGTCGTAGATAGAGAGGCCACCTTGGGAGTTTTAATAAAACTGTATTACAACTTGGGGTGAAGTGGAGTGGATGAACAAGAGAAGAGGTGAAGGAAGGGGGGGGCAGAGAGCTGCAGGGAGGTGCAGTAGGAAAAACAGATGAGGCAGCAGGCGAACTGAAAGAGCACCACTGTCTCGCCTCCTCTCTGCTCTGTTGATTCCTGTCATCCTATTTGATGGCGTTAGATTCATTAACAATTAAAAGAGGAATGGAGGGAGAAAGAAGGACAAAACAGAAAAGGCATGTGGGGGAGTTAATAAAAGTGATACAGAGGCTCCATTGACTGGTGTAGATGGAGTGATTTTTAATAAGGCCTATGCTTCAGAGCCCAGGGCCTTGGGTCATCGTTAACGCCAGACTCTGGATTCTCCTAATGGAGAATTGTTAGTCCTCCTTCTCTTAAGCTGACTTCAAAAGGTTACAAATACCTTGTGGGGACATGTGAACCACAAACAGCCTCCCAGCTGGGAAGCTGGGTTAAACTAAACTCACTTGCAAGATGAGTGACAGGCCAAGCCTAAATACAACAGTAATGGGTCTGTCCAGCTGTGGGGACAGTAGCCGTTTCTCAAGTGTATCAACATAAACATTAAAATGTCATTACATTTCTATCGCTCTTTACACGTACAGTGCAGTATGCAGCCACGACAAGTGCGCACACACCACAAAAGGGAGTTTACACCAGACAGCGTTAGCTAACCTCCAGCCACCCTTCAGTGCTGAAAAGGATGGCAGAATCATATCTCACTTCCCTCGTGTTAGATATGTCGGCAGGAGGCCACCTCTCCGCTGGCCCGTTTAAAAACTCGTTAGTGGCTAATTAAAAGGAGCTCCCATCTCTTTTTTGCATCGTATTTAATCGAGCTAATTAACCGCAAGCTTAATCTTCTAAGAACGTCACGCGAGTGGCCAACCGAGATCCAGGTTTCCCCCATGGGCCCGAACCAGGATTGTCTGCGGCCCTCCCTCAAGACAGAAAGTCCCTGATGCAGGGACAGATAGGTAGGTCATCCACCTCCCCAAAGCTCCAACTCTGTCACCTTCTATCCTCTAAATTCTTTCCAGGAAACAGGTTGAAGAGAGAGAGTTAGCGCAGCTAAATGTAGATGTGACATCATTGATTGAGGGCCCAGTTTCGGAGGATCAACGTTAGGAATTACATTGAATCAAGGTAAATTGAATTTGCATAATGGCCCAGGCTGCATTTGTAGGAACTAAAGAATTATACGGAAAGAAATGCACACTTTAAAGGGATGTTTGCAAATTGGAAATCATTACTGGGGTTGCTCTGGCTCAGGTGCAAAAGAAAGGCCTTAGCTGGTCTCACAGCTGAAAAATCAACTTACTCCATTCAATTAATAATCTATCTAATCTAATCTATTGCAAGAGTCCAGGAGCATCATTCAACACATCACTTGGGAAAACCAGAGAGGATGTTTAGGAAGCAAGCACCACGGATATCCACAAGGAATTGAGCATAATTAACCACAATTGCCCCTAATGAAAACTACTAATCCAACTCATAAAACTCTCACTAGAACTTGCTCCGGATACAGCATTTGCTTTTCCAGGGCTTTCATACTTATTCTGAACCAAACATACTTTGTTATGTCAGAAAGGCACACTTACCCAGTGGACTGTGTGCTGTTGGTGACCACCTTGAGGCTGGCCGCATTGCGGATAAGCTTATCCAGTGTGGCCACGATCTGGGTGAATTTAGGTCGCAAGTTCCTCTCTTTCACCCAGCAGTCCAGCATGAGCTGATGCAGCGCCGTGGGGCAGTCCATGGGTGGGGGCAGCCGATAGTCCTGCTCCACCGCATTTATCACCTGAAGGAGGATAACAGAAATCACAATCACTTCTAAGCTCAGATGAGGGGGTAGAGGGAGAAGGGAGATGGGTCTCAAAAGGAACAAGGAGGAAAGAAGAAAATGCCTGAGAGAAATATCTAAAATATTCATGTGTACTTTTATCAACTTACATCTTGATTGCTCATGTCCCAGTACGGCCGCTCGCCATATGACATCACTTCCCACATGACAATCCCGTAACTCCACACATCACTGGCTGAAGTGAACTTTCTGTAAGCGATCGCCTCAGGAGCCGTCCAGCGAATGGGGATTTTCCCTCCCTGTGGATATGCGAATGAGTAGGTGAGCATGAAATACTGGGGGGGATGGAGTAGAAACACAGAATCACACACATACAAGAGGAAGAGAGAGGGTGAGAAAAACAGTCTAAGGGACATGTCGATGTACAACACATGGGTGCATGCTGTCAAACACCACACACAGACAAAGTTAGTAACAGTTAGAGAAAATGGCACATGATGGGTTGAGATTATTTAATGTGCTACAAACTGTAGTTTTCAACAGCAATATGACACCATCATAGAATCATATCATAAATCTAACAGAATGATTAAACTTTAAGTGATTGACATTTTATGCCTCTCTATACTTTCAAATTTACAACAAGGCTGCCAGTCACCCAGAGTAATCCATCACTCTTAGTGGCACTGGTCTAGGTATCCTTGCTTGTCCTTTGCTTTAGTAGCTAAGCAGTAATTGTAATCAGGCATTGCGACATTACTCCAAAGTTGGTTATGTAATAAGAGACCATTTCCTGCACTGAGTGTGTGGAGTAAACAGTCTGTGTACTGGTAGAGTAAACCAGTACACAGACTGTACACTACACTATCAGAGGTCATGTTATTGAAAATGATGTCCTCTCCTGTGTTAACCTACTTTGCCAATTTTACATGATTTTGCCTTTGTTTCTTCCTCTGAATGGAATTTTGTGATTTTAAATATTTTTATTTTGCCCACCTGCACTCATCGGTCTCAATGAGAAAAAAAAAAAAAAAAAAAAATTAAATTCTCTACTCATTATGGTGATGTGAACTGGGAACAGGGACACAGATTTATTTTCTGGATACACTAAAAACTTGCCAACTTTGTGGATTAATTTAAATGATGTATTGATGTTGAAATTTTACAGTGTAGCACCTTTAAACATCAATTAAAAAAAAAATGAACACACTGACACAAACATGTCACACATTGTGACTCACCAGGGTGCTGGTGTAGGTAGGGTCTGAAGGGTCATCCTCGAGAAAACGTGACAGTCCGAAATCAGACACCTTACACACCAGATTGCTGTTGACCAAGATGTTCCGGGCAGCCAAGTCTCTGTGCACATAGTTCATGTCTGACAGGTACTTCATGCCTGCTGCGATACCACGCAGCATGCCAACCAGCTGGATCACTGTGAACTGCCCGTCATTAAGCTGGTGGAGAAAGAGAGAAAAAGAAGAGGATAAATGTGATTGCAGATCAAGGCCGCATTTTCAAAGGCATACATTTATTTGTTTTACATATCAGCAATATATATTTGCATTGTGTCCTCTTTCCTTTATCTCTCTTCCTTCCACATAGTAAGTTTTTTCTCTTTTCTACCTGTCTGTCCTCCATTTGTCTAGCCACTATCTCTTCCATTTCCATTTCCTTTTCTCTGGTTTGCAAAGTATGATGTGACTGTAGTGATTCATTTGAGACTGAGCTCTTTGTAAATGTCACCAATTGCCTGAATGCATCATTTGTCAGATATCCATTCTGGGCTCTGCAGCAAAACTTAGAAAGACCTTTAATGGCTCCAAAAACGTGATAAAACATAACTGAAATCATAATCAAGCAATGGGTGCATAATTTTTGCAGTATTAATAACATCAAAAGCACGTATTAGCTAATATTCTTGTGAATATGTGAGTGTGTGTGCCTGTTTTTACTTACCCTTAAGAAAGAGTCTAGTGCTCCATTCTCCATGAACTCGGTCACTATCATCACTGGTCGACTCTTTGTGACCACGCCTTCGAGTCGGATAATATTGGGGTGGTCAAACTGGCCCATGATGGAAGCTTCAGACAGGAAGTCTCGCCTCTGGCGATCAGTGTAGCCCACCTTGAGAGTCTTGATTGCTACGATGATCTCCCGACGTCCGGGAAGCTTGAGGCGACCGCGGCAGACCTCCCCAAACTCTCCTGCCAGAGCCCAGGTAAGACAGCCAGAGAAACAGCAAAAGGAGAAAGAAAGAAAGAGGGAGGGGAGAGAGGAATAATGGAAGAGTGGAGGAGAGTGGGGGAAAAGAGGGGAGAGGGGACAGTTAACTGGTTAGAACCAAGGAGCCAGGGAAGGGTGGTGGGAGGAGTGGGACGGGGGAACTGCAAGAGAAGCCACGGCAGTAGGCCAGTTTCAAAAAGATGGTGGTGACAGAGGGAGGCATTCAATGACTTTGTGCCGTTCAGCGACAAAAATATCGACAAACGACAACGATAGCCAGGGTGAGGCATGATAACAGGACGTGAGAAGATGTAGTAAAAAAAAATCATGTTGAAATGGGATGGATTAAAATGGATTATGTATGGTAACAAGGTGGGGGGAACTCAGGGGGACAGAGAGGGAAATGGGCAAGGATCGGGGAGGGGGGATGCTAAGCTTCGGAGAAGCGAGCACAGGAGGACGAGATAGGTGGAGACAAAAGCTTGGGGGTTCTTGGGGATGTTTTACGTTTAGAGTCTACAACAAGCGTGTGCAAGAATGCAAAGCAAATAAGCAATGAGAGCAATGTGGGTCAACATAGTTGCAAAGGTGATTAAATGGGGGAAATCAGGGAGGAGTGGGCAGGGGGTGGAGAAATGGAGGGTTGGATTAGGGAGGTGGTAAAGGAAGGGAAGGGGAAAGGGAAGACAGGGATTGAGGGTTTGTCACTTTAAAGGCGAATGCTGGGAAGCGATGGGTTTCAAGTAGCCTCAGCAGTAGACGAGCTGTTGTAGTAGCAGTAGCAGTAGTAATGGTAGTAGCAGTAGTAGTAGGGACTCCCATCCTTTGTCATCAAAATGTTCTTCATTCTGGTTCAGATACAATGCTAAGCAAATCATCCTCACTTGGCACAGTCCTGCAGCTTTTGAGCAAAGATATTACGGACAAATATTTAAAAAACAATGATCTTTTTCTATCTACAACATCAAACGTCACAGAAGGTTTCTAAAGGATGGGACACAAACACAGAGTGGAAGATGTGTAAGTGCCAGGTACGGGGGTAAATATAGTAATCTAAAAGAAACCCTCTTTTATAAAGAGGTTCTTAAGACACTGTGAAGTAGACAGGGTCAGAGATGGCCAATCCTGGTATAGAAACGTTGAAATTGATCTGTAAAACCAATCCCTAGGCTAGTATATGATGGCCATAATCCATCATAAACCTGTACATTTATGTACAGGTTGGTATAAAATTATTAACACAATGAAGAACTCTAAGGTAGATAACTGCTAAAAGTTGAAACATGGAGTATCTTTCTTTTAAAAAAAAAAGGAAAAAAAAAGTGTTCCAAATGTTGCCAAAACATTATGGCACTAATTCATACTGGAGGAAATATGGACATAAACAAAGCACAGAATAAAAATTTCCCCTAGGGAAATAAATACTGTCTGTAGGGCTTGCATTGTCCACAAAATTGCTCTACTGAATTTTAAAGATTTCTTTTTTTTTTTTTTGTGCATTGGAAATTAAAGATGTTTCCAATTTATTTTAATTAAATAAAGGTCCTCACAGTTTAGCACATCTCTTGTTCCAGGATTGAAGTCTGTTTCTAGGACAAGGGTGAAATAGAAATTCATCATATATACATTGGTAAACTGTTGTAAACAGTGCTATGACTGAGTCACACTAACTAAAGGAGGGGTTATTTGTAGCTGGTAATGCTTCAAATACAGGGGAGTGCTGGAGACTGCTGGAGTTTCTAAGAGGTAATGAGTAAGGGAGGGGAAGGTGTGAATAGACGACTAGCGATGAATTGAGTGAAAGTACCGCTTGGTGTGATGTCCTCTAACGGTATGGCCTGGAGGTGACTAGCAGTCTTCCCCCTGTAGCTCAGGAGCTTTGGTGGGTTACCTGCGCCGATGACCTCCTCGATCTTCACGCAGGAGACGTCAATCTCTTTGGCAAACTCGCGCACCGCCTCATTGGGGTCCTCATAGGTGAAGGGGTCAATGTAGACCTTCATTCCCGGCGTTACTATTGGGGATTCAGTGGCAAGAACAGGAAAGTGAGTCTATAGATTCAAATTAACTTAAATGTACACTATGTAAAATTAAGAATAGATATTGCTTATCATTTATGTATTAAACAGAAATCCATCATTATAGTTTATTATTGTACAAGATGACCATGCCATTTCGTGTTATATGAGCTGGAGGTTCAGGATACTCAGTCAGCTGAACTGAAGCATAGTTATACTATTGTTGGATAGAGAGAAATGCACAAAGTACGGGCATGTCAGCAAAGAGACTTACTGTACTGCTGCAGTTTCTCTGTATACTCTGACTCTGAACCATTTCTCTGCTTCCTGTTGAGAAAGATGAAAACACAAACTGAGTCATGTGGATTCCACACAGCATGGTGCAAATGCTGTAGAGGAGCAAAGGCATGAGGAAAAATAGATCCCTAATAATGTCTGCAAAGATCTAGCCACACTGTGATTTGGCTTGGTGAAAAATATCTTTTTGCATCAGGAGCAACTATAGATAAAAATTGGATCAATGTCTGGTACTAAAATGATTTAAACTTGGGGAATGTAGCAAAAGTCTAAACAAAAGGACATCATACCATTGTCTGAAGCAGCAAGTGAGAGGTATTCACTCTTGGCACTTTCAAAATGAGCAGCCGAGACAAAACAGACAGAAACAGCAAGCTTAGCTTTTCGTCTTCCTCACACTACAGACTCTATTCCTGTCATTCTTTCTTTGTATTTACATCAATTTTTCTTTTCTCTTTTTCTCTTTACCCATGTCTCTCAGTTTCTGTATCATCATCTTCCTGCATGTGTCCCTTCTATACTGGAGGGGTGGGCACAAAGACTGTGACAGCAAGGGGGCTGGGTTGTTGAAATTACATGTTAATGTGCTTCCTTTGTTGTCGAACCAGTAACCGGGGCAATAATACCCAATGGTGATTTGCATCTTATTTCAAATTTTAATTTGGCTCCAGAATATGCCGAAGCTCTGTGTTTTGTATTATTATACGATTTTCTCCTTCTATTGTGGCAGTCAGAGCCGCAACTAAGCCAAGACTGGGAGAGATACACAATGCAGCAGTATGAAAGTAGAAGAGCGCAGAAACATAGGAGGAAGGAGGAGATTACGGGCAGCCGGAGAGGTTATTATTCAGTATTGACCGATGCCCACCCTTGTCAGCCTTTGACTCAACTGGCTTGTGGAGACAGCCCAGCGTGAGCCGATCGGCAATTGGTGACAACCTTTCACACATACAGTATATATATACATACACACACAGTTTGCATTTGCTTTTTGACAAATGAGTGGTATGAGGATAAATGAGTGTGTTTAAACTCAGCAAATTCAGAGTCTGAATTTATTTAAAAGGGCTTAACAGACGCTCACGTCTTTCCAGTCAATTGGGCCCAGCAGAAATGGGTGCATATGGGTCTTTGTGGTCGGGCAACCACACAGTTGATTCCCAGTACTGGGCCATGAGGGCAGGCCTATCAGGCCCAACAGCTGCTCCACCATGCTGGGTCCAGTGAGCAAAGTAGTAGTTTTCACCAAAGCTGTTTACTATTCACAGATTCAGAAGGCTTATCTGGTGTTCAGTGGCCTCACAGGTGGCATAGCAATCCACTGAGAGAGTTCTGGGACGGTTTGGAGAACATGCGGACAAAATTGACATTTGAGGCTATCTCAATATTTTTCAACTTATACAAAAAAAAAAACAACAAAAAAAAACAAAAACAAAACAGAAATGTTCTGTAAGTGCTTACTATTTCAACAAATTGTGTAGGCTGGCCAAAAATTTGCCAGTCAGGGAAGATGTGTTTTGCTAATATTCATCTACTCATCTTTCACATTCTATACATCTTTGTAAGGTTAGTAGAGGCGTTAGATTCTGACCTGAGGCAGACAATAGCGATGACCACAACTGCAATGATGAAGACCAAGCCAGCGGTGGCTGATCCTACTATGAGTGGGAGCTGCTCCTGCCATGACTTTGGGGAGTCAGCTTCAGGGTTGAAGGACAGAAAGTGGTTAATTGCTGGACCTGTCACAAACTTAACAGTGACACTGTGCACACTAACCTGCAATCCATTCTTATAGCTGAAAACTCTCTGTGTGCCATAAGTCTAACTATAGGCTTTTATGCCTAAAAAAAATACAGCACTTCATAATTGCTTATATCAATTAACTACTGTATGCCCTTGTATTTAGTTTCAGGCTTTATTAAGCAGAGGGCAAACTTTGAACTAATATATTCATTTATGAAGACTGTAGGAAAGACAGTTCTGTTCTTTTACTTTCTGATACAGAGAGCAGGAGTAAGGCTGATACCTTGACTGATTGCTAATGAATGGTAGATTTTCACCTGATCAAAAGTTGATATCTCTTCAAGGATTTTAGCTCTTTTTGCCTGGAAAGTAGGCATACTAACTTCTAGCTCTATAAGCTTTTGAGCCTCTATTATGTTCATGAGCTTTTGCACAGCACTATTATAGAGGTATTGCTGCTAAGCCACAGATATCTCAATATATCCCTTCACAATGAAGTAAGTATGGGAGTATCTTACTTTCCAGATTGGTGCTGAAGTCAGATGGAGTGCTGTAACGTCCATAACCAGCCACTGTCCGGGCTCGGACCTGTACCACATAAGGCGTACCAGCCTTGAGACCTTCAATGCGAGCGTTGCTCCGTTGGGCGGTCATGGTGTGAGCAATGGCCTCACCTTGATCCTGCAGAGATAAAAACAGTTAGTGAAGAAAGCAATTCCAAGCATTGTTTCTATGCTGTTTCATTTGTCAATATCTCCATCCTCTACATTCCCTGACATGATCAAGGTAACCCTATAGGTGGGTGAACCAAAAAATATGGTGACAAGGTCAAAAGACAGGAATGGAGATGGACAGGTTGTAGGCAGTGTGTTAATCTGATGGGAGAAGGACAGGGCAAAAGAAAGAGTAGATATATACTGAATGCCTTTTGGTCTCCCCCTGAGGCAAATCCAGTTAGAACTCTCTGGGCCTCCAGAAAATACAGGAACTTTCTAATGCATGGATTTAGTGATGATGAGGGTTAAGAGGGAGGTAGAAATATGGGGAATGATTGGGAGGAG
>KV751319.1:7389999-7403409 GCA_001698575.1 Mola mola
ACCGACAGTGGTCCATGTTAGCCTACTGCCTGACCCCTCATAAAGCAATGAGGCCCTCGTTTGGGATCCTGTGAGGCCTTTGGGTCTCAGAACCACAAACAGGGGCATTCCAAAAGGTTTAAGGAGCAGTGAATTGTATGGAGGACAAAACCATAGGAGGACAAGAGAGAAATGATGGGGAGAGGAGTGAGGGCTAATCCTTGGTGTTGTCCAAGACTGAAGAAATTTAACATAGCAACTAAACACATCCAAGGCAAAACTTATGAGCCTTGGGAGAGCTTCAACAAAGAGAGTGAGTCACAAAAAGAACGTTATTAAGTAGACTCATTAACACTGACATTTATTATGTTTATTCAAGGCACACTAAATAAAACAAATTGTTTTAATGATCTACCCATCCAGTTACCAACCCATGTGCCTATCTGTTGATTTAATAGAAACCTTCAACCCTGAAATTCATTTAACTCTTTACATACACCGACTGGTTACCTACTTCTGAACCCATAAAGATTCATCTCAGCACTGATTTCTACAGTGGCCTAGATAATGCTATTGTGGTGGGCTGGAGGAGTGGTGGGTTGGAAGCAGTGGGCAGCAACATTACTGAGGGTTCAACATTTTAAATACACAGTGGCTCGCTATTACTATTTGCAGTGGTGTTAGTACAGAGCATGCTGTGGGCATGTGAAAAAGGTCCTTTTCTAAGCTCATTCAGAAGAATGTCTTCCTTTTCAATTCCTGTTCAAAGAGAAAATATGTAACATACTCCTACATGCATGCAAGAGATTGATCTCTACTTCTTGAGTGCGGAATGTATTTTTTGACATTCTTTTGTATCTTTTTTTTTAGTATTTGAATCTTGGCAGCTCCTCCAAATTCAATACTTATCTTTAACAAGTTGATGTGAGGCTGCAGCTGTACGTACCAGCCTGATTTGTGGTGATGTTCACTGTGGAGCACTGAGGTGTATACGGACTCTTGTTGGAAACACCATTGACTGCTTGGATCTCAAAGCTGTACTGCGTGTGAGCTTGGAGGTTACGCACAGCCACGCGGCGTTGGGTCAGGCCGAGGTGGCGGGGCGAGATCTCAACATTGTCGTCACACCGTGAACACATTCCCCGCTCAGGCAGGCACTTCTTACAGATGACATTGTAGAAGATGTCTTCCCGGCCACCCAAGTCACGTGGATCGCTCCATTCCAGTACAAGTGAGGTTTCGTTCACAATTGAGATGACATTGCGTGGTGCAGAAGGAACCGCTAGAAAAGGGAGGCACAGGATGGAACAGGACAGTTTGGAAGGAAAATGAATTTAATTTCCATGCACAATAGGAATAAATAAATTTGCATAGGTGACAATACAGAGACATGCTGACAATAGACAGATTCATAATGCAAAATGCATTTTACATTATATGCACAAATATTCATTATTTAATAGCAGGTATCAACACAATTTATGACCCAAGCATTTAACTTGTGCTGTGGTATTAGTACATTTTTCAAGCATTAACAAGAACATTTTTGTTTTTCACATAACAAGATTGTTCCAGCAGTTCTACAGAAAAAAAAAAAAAAGAAAAGAGGACAGGGGTGCTGGGGGAATGAGCGAGACAAACTATTGGCAGAGCCTTGGCAATTCTTATCCAATTACCAGAGTCTTATCACTCACTGCACTGTGGGACAATCAGCCTTCCATCCCAGCAACAAAAAAACCCCTGCTTATTGAATGGATTTGCTTCTATATGTGTGCATGTTTGCTCTTAACGAAGGCACTACTACTAGAATAAGTCCCCTCGCTGTCTCTTTGTAAAGCGCTGGCAGTATTAAAAATGGACAGACGCGGGAGGGGTTTGATGATAAAGTTCATGATAGCGTTGGAAAACAAGCAAGAGTTGTTTGCTATCTGTACATCATAATGGGAACATGTTGCTGAGCCACTGAGGGAACAAGTCAAATGGGGAAGAAGGGGTAACATTTACCACGCAGACAAGAATTTTGTTTTATGGCTACTAATATTTGTTTTATGGCTACTAATATTATTCTCCAAATATGAGATAGAAATCCTTTTATCTGTTGATTGAAATAACAGCTATTTTCACTTACAGACATGCCATAATGAAGTCAAATGAGAGTAGTCTTTACTTACTGGTGCATGCAGAGTCTGGAGGATCTGTGTCTGAGCGGTAGTAACCATTTCGACAGGAGCAAACACTGGAAGCTCCTGAGCTGGCACGGCTATTGGCTGGACAGGGCAAGCAAAAACCATCTCCCTGTTTGGACTTGAAGGTGCCAGGGCTGCAAGCTGATGACAAAAGAAAGCAAAAGCAAGAAAGATCTGTGTGAACATCAACTCCCAATGTTGAAACTGAGTTTAATAGAAAGAAAAGAAAATCTTCTTCTACATTTTTTCCAATTTCAAATACCATGTTCCAAATCCACAGCTGGCTATTCTAATTCAGGAATGAGAACCTTAATCTCTAAGCCCTACCTTAAGTATGCCTTGAAAACTGGATGTAATGACTTAAATATAATGGAAAACATTTAGGGTCAAATTACTTGTATTTGAAGCACTGTTCCTGCTCACTAGTTAAAACTGGACTACAACAACTAATTGGTTTAGCATGTGTTTGTTTATGTACATTTTTGGATATGTACAACCTCAAAAGAGAGCACATTTGCGGCAGACTGGAAAAGGAGAGGATTTTTTTTTTAGGCAGCATTTAGCTGTTTGCATAAACCCATGCTCGCACGAACAGACTTATCAATCTAAATTACATACACAGCCCTCAGAGCCAAAACACTGACATGTTACTTTCAACTGAATTCAGTCCTTCATGAAATATAAACATACACGCAGAGAATCAGAGAGGCACACATAAAACAGATGTGTACACAAATATTGGTCTACACACTGTAGACACATATGTACACACACAATCCTGAGTTCAAGTCATAACTAGCTTCAGCATGACTTCATTAAGGCTACTTGATTGGTGAAGCTAAGTTAATAATGAGAAGAAAAAACTGCTTGTCTTTATAAATGTCTTATCTTTATTTATAGCAGCTATTTGGACCTTTATAACTTAAGTGATAAGTTGTAGATGTAGAGAAAAACTGTGACAGCAGCACTGTGATCCAGAACGCTTTGACAGGCTCCATATCTCCGATAAATTGTCTTGTTAAAAGATCAATGAGTTTGCCTCAGTGCTTAATAAAAAAGAGGAGAGCAGGTACGACAGGCAAAGTTTACAGGGGCCAGTTGATTATCTGACCCGCTGGTGCATTGGCTTGTCAATGTCAAGGACAGACTGCTGTGTTTGTCCCTCTGAAAGATAACTCCTATTATTTGTTTTGAGCTCTTTGTTGAAAACAACCAAGTTTGGACGTGAAGAATACAACGGACCACTTCCTGTCCTGCTGTTGTCCATGTGTGTTTGGAAGTTTCATGCTGGCACAACATTTCCCCTTGACTGAACCTTGCAGCCTTCATTAGCACTGAGTGTATTTGTTCTGTACACCATTAATCAGAGTCATCCACACCTCTGACTAACAGGAAGCTCTGCCTGATAAACAGATAAGGAATGACCTCGCATTTTAGCAGGTGAGAGAACAGCTGCTTTGACTCGGTGTCATGACCCGCGACAGTTCATTTAGGTTAATATAACACAAAGTAAACTACAGACTCTGTTTTTTTCTTTCTTTTTTTTCGAGCTCGCAGGGGATAAGTTCGTTTTTGAGCATGCTGGTCTGATGAAAGCTCTTGAGGGACTGGTCCCCTTTAAACAAAGATTTTTTTTTTTTTGAAAGTGCTGATCAATCATTTCCAGTTAGTAAAGGGGTCATCGTCTTCTTTTCATCCATGTTCCCCAGAGAAACCAATAAATGAAAGAGAGACCACAGGTTACAGAAAAAGGAAGGAAGAGGTGGAGGCATAGAAAATGCTAATCCGACAGTCCCTCGCTCCATGCCTCCTTTCCCCACTCCCCTGTGCCTTATTCTTTTATGCAGAACATAGAGCTTAAGAAACTGATTCAGATGAATGCTGAGATTGGAAAGTGTGGAGCAAGGAGGTAAGAAGGGAAGAATATCGGGGGCTGAGAATTGCACAGCAAATAAGTGGAAATAAAATTGGGAGTAACAAAAGCTTATTGATTACTATTAAGGCAGGCTTCCTTAATGTAACACTGTTGGGGTTTAAAAGAGAGGCAATTGTCTTGAGATCAGATATAAATCAGGACAGAGGTAAAAACTTGTAAAGCAAAGGGAGGTGGAGTAAATACTGCATGCTGGAAAAAGGAGGAAAAAAAATGGATAGAAGAGATGATGCAAGTATAGGGTAAAATATTGAGAAACTGAAAGTGGACCCGAAGATACATTGTGAAAAATGGTGTGTGTGGTTTCCAGTGAAGCTCGATCAGAGGACATTCTATCATGGCCCAGTCTCCAGGCTTTAACCTTGAGCTGCCAGGAACAAACAAATGAGTTTTTAACCAAACACCATTTCAGATTTATTCTTATCTTTCTCTCTAACACACACATGTACACATACAATGTTTGAGATCTGCCATAAGCTGCCAGTGAAGAGCATCCACTCACTCTCATGATCACTATGGGTGCTGAACGAAAAGTTTTCTCATCCCCATCTCCTCATCTCTAAGCATAGAAGAATGAGCCCTCTCGAGCCAGCCATACTCTATGACACATACATACTGTTCATGTAGGCACCTAAAATACAACAGTGTAGATCAATAATCCTTCCAGCTCCTCTCTCTCACTCTGTCTCTATTTGACCAATGCTTAATTTTACGCCCCCGTACCCCTCATCACATGCACATTTTCAATTATCCTTCCCTCTCCTCCTGCTGTCACCTGCACTCTATTTTAGCCAAGACTTTGCTGTTTAAATTAACTTTGCTCTCAACCCCCTGTGAACTTGTCATGTTTTCTATCAGACCTGAAAACCATCATAGGGTCTTACAGCGTTCAGAAATGGACAGCCTCCTCTGCATTTCCATTTATTTAGCAACCAGCTGCCAAGCAAAACTGAGGTCAGAGGAGTGAAATGCCGCCTGCTGACAGTGTCATCCAGAGTGCATTATCCTAGCTTGTAGCTACTAAAATCATGTGTCAAAAAATACAGGGCAAATAAATGGCCCATAATAATGTGGCAGCTGCACAATCTAGCAATAGGCTATAACCTGTAGCAGAGACAACACCTATTCAATCTGTCACAACAGCCACATGTGTCCAAATCAAGCATCTTTCTGCACAGCTTTGACCCTGCATAGAACCATCACATTCTATGTTTCCAAAATGCAAATGTAACTTTTCTCAGCCTTAATAATGTGATATATTATTAATTGCCCTAGGGAAATCCCTCATCACCACATTCCATGAAGGTGACCGTAACCGTGTGACTGTGAAATAAGCTACAAAACAGCATAATGGTCTGTAAATGCCAGTATGCAGATATAAAATGACTCACATACTCTCAGGGAGTTAGAGCTTTAACCTTATGTGTATTGTTAAAGTATGGACTATACCATCATAAACACTACCTACTGAAATCCTTAACTGACCTAGCATGTCTCATGTGAAAACAAAATACCTTGACATTGGGTATCCTTCATGGCTTGTTCGAAACCAGCTGAGCAGGTGCAGGCTCCTACAGGAACCATCCACTCGCCATCCCCATTGCAATAAAGCTTCAGTGGCACTGACACCTCCAGGGCATTGGGGACACAAGTACCAGGTGCAATGACCAAGGACGTTGCCTCAGCTCCAGTTGCTGTCTCTGGGAAAACGGCAAAGTTGGCAATGGTGGTGGAGCATTTCTTGTAGAAGACCCTAACTGAGATGAGTGACATGCAAGCACCAAGGTCCTGAAAGGCCAAGTAGAAGCCAGCTTTGGACAATGGCCCAAAACTTCTGACTTTTGTGTTTACACGTCCAGACTCCAGTTTGGAGAAGCTCGTATCTGGAGCAATGGTGTCCACCTTCAGGTAAGGGTTCTCCATCCAAAAAGGGCTGGTGGCTGTGGCCGAGTCTGAGTCAGACTCGTAGTAGAAGAGGTTGAAGGTCTCTTTGCAGGAACCTGGGATGTTCGGAATGCTGTTGCAATCTCGCACTGTGAATTTCATTTCCACATATACACGCAGCACATCCTTTCGTGGGATAAAGTCACTGCGTAGCCAGTTATTCTGGTTGAGCTCGCGCACATTGCAGACTTGGTATGTCCGGATAGGGTTCATAGCATCGTCATAGCCGCTCACCTCTTCCCACTGCAAAAAAAAATAGAAGATAAATATTAACATGTTGGTATTTGTTAATATAGTTTACAGATAGTCTATTAGAAAAATACAAGAGACTTTTATAAGAATTCTATGTTTGTGATTTCTGAAATCTCTAACCTCCATACTCAAAAGTACTTGATTTACTTTGCTTTATGAGGATTGAAAAAAAAAATAGAGCAAGTTACGATCTAAAGAGAAGGAAGTAATGGCTATCTTTCCATTCTTTTACAGTTTCATTCCCTTGCCTTTGCCATGTTTACACCATTCATCTCTGGTTAGTGTAGCAAAAGGCTGAAGAGAACGACTGCAAATTCATCCCAATTACAGCAAGTTGTCACCGCATCACCACAAAGCCACTTTAGCATGTTTACTTGTTGGAAATTAGCATTGTTTCACAACCATTTTTGCTTCAATTAGAGAGATATGATCGCAATGTCCTCCAATAATGACAGGGAAAAGGCGCTGGTTAATGCTTTTATGTTTGTGCACTAGTCTATATCTTTCATTGCTACTGCAGTAGCCAGGGGTGAATCACTCTGAATGAAATGGGAGTCAAATGTCTAAACTTTGATTTCGTCTTTATTTAATGAACACAAGCAAGCAAAACCTTTACCGTGAGTCACTGTAATCTGAATGCCGGTTTCACAATCTCAAATAAGGACACCAGAGTAAATCATTTCAATTCAAATAGTGTGTATAATATGTCTTTGTGCATGTACATGTGTTCTCAGGGATCTGCTCCCCTTTCCTATGACACAAAGTCCATTTATTTTTTTTCTTTAAGCCAGGGCCTGGTAGGTTTATTTGCATGGCACCTTTGAAATACGAATGTGTTTCTAAGTCTTTTGCATGTGACATAGCGATGCAGTAAACAACAGTGCAGAGGAGCGTTAAAAAAACCAAATTAAAGCTGCACTATTTTACATGGTGGTTACTGGACCTGCTACCTAAATCCATGAGACTGAAAACTGTGACCTTCTGAATGACGGACGGTTTCTCACATCACTCACTACTCCCTGCCACTTTAAATGCCAAGACACATCCTTAATAAAATTAAATGTCTAGTGGCACTCTTGGGACCAAAGTTTTACACTGAACAGTTGGCAGTCTCCAAACTGCAATAAAAGCAGCAATTTGTTCAACTGAGCCAGTTGTTTCCATCTGAGCTCTGATCATCTTAATTAGGGCTGCGATATGGATGCGATGGAGACAAGGCTATTCATCCAAGACCCTGGAGGCCATGACGTAGAAAGGGAGAATGGGTGTAGCTTGGCTGTGGCATTAAAACGATAGTCTGGTGAGAGCGGGGGAGAAGGGAGTGACACAAGAGAATCGATAATCACTATGCAGGTCAATGAGATGGCTAAAAGCATGAAGTGTCAATGGGTATTTAGTTTAGTGTAATAAATCACCCGCTGCAAAAGAGTAATACAGCCAAGTGTTTGTGTGTGTGTGGATTTGCTTTGTGTGAGTCAGTCTGCCTCAGTGTGAACTTGCTCTGTGTTTGTTTTGGTGGGTATATATTGTGTAGGTGTGTGACTGCTTTGTATAGACAAGGTCTTCCCACCAAGACACTCACCAGTGGACAAACACTCCAACTGACTGCTTACCAAGCTTGAATGAATTAAGTAGGTCATGCGAAAAAGGGTCAAGTTTCTTGGCATCAATTTCCAACGAGATGAATCATTATGCAAGATTTGCACTTCGCTCCATTTTGTCTTAGTCCTCTCCAATCAAAGCTTTACATTTAACGTTCAAATGACAATGAGCAATGCTTCTGTGATGCACAATCCCCTTTCCTGTATGTCTAAATCCTGGCTGGAAAAACATATTTTGCAATGTTTTGGCGCCTGCCACGCTTTGGAATAAATAGAGAATGCTAAAGCATATTGTGCTGCAGTGATTATTTCAAGATCTTGATGCCCTAATCTTGGATTCAAGGGGAACTTTGGAAACCTACACGAACTAGTACAACTTAAGATATCATCTGAAATGTGCTAACAATTAATGTGCTTAATTTTCTGAATCGTGTGAGCATGTATGAGCTATTATTGTGAGCATTTTAGCCTGCTGTATTTTACCATGCTGGGGGCCTATGAAACAGGTGTGCACTAACTATAGTTACTGTCCCTAGCTGAATAAGTTGATATATTATTGCACAGTAAGTGTAAGGTTGTGGAAAACCCTGTGGGTGTCATTCAAGGTCTGAGGTGATCCCTGTGATAAAGTGCAATTCCCCTTTCATTATCCACCTGGTCTGAAAGATAAATGACAGCATAAGGCCAAGCAAACACAGCGCACATACTAGGAGACATAACGAAAAGCGAAAAACCAAGGAACAAAACGATGCAACCTGAGATATATGTTGGCACAAACACACATGCACACATGCATGATGCACAAATGTTACACGCTATAGACAGATACAGACGGCGCGGCCAAGAAATACATACACCAAAGTGCAGACACCTTGCTGAAAGCATGCGCAAGCAAGACTTTTCACATGTCACTGACCGAATGTGCAGCTCTTACGGGCGCACAAATTGCTTTCATACGTAGCTTTTACCCCATAGGTTCTGGCATTAGAAGCACCCATATACCATTTGTCTCTGGATTTACTGTCACAAACAGACACAATTTATGTTCTCTCTTTAGTCTAACTTTAGTCTAACTAACTTTAGTCTGCTGCTCCGGCTAGTGTGTTGTGCAACACAAATCAAGACGGAGACACTACAACTCCTACTTGGCTGGACAACATCCCTCTAGAGGGAGTATAGTGTGCGAGTGGGTTTATTTCAAAAGATTTATTTTAATCTCAGAAATTGATTTTTTTCTCTATTATATGCTGTCTCTGCCTCCCTGTATGACCATTTCTCTTTTTTCTTAATCTTACTGCACTCCTCTCTGCCACTGTACTACTTTTCTAAGCTTTGTCAACAAAAAAAGGCTGATAACTGAAGGACATCCATCATCTTTGGCAAATTTTGCTGGATAATAATAAATCAGAAAAGGCAACAGCCAACCCCCTCTCCTGACTTTTGGTTGTTATGGTGCAAAGTGCTCCTCATCACTAGTGAGGGAGCATCTGTTACAGCTTTGCTTGCAAAAGAAACAGGGAGGTGTTTTTAGTTTGTATGCATGGGGTTGGTGGGAGCATCAATGTTGTATTGTATCTTAATGAGGAGGGGAGGTGCATAGGGAGGCCAAGGAAGACGGCCAGATGGGAGAAAGGAAGGACCAAGGGGATGGATTCTGAGTGGGTTTCTTCTAGCTGATGAGGCCAGTGTGTCTGACTTCATTACCGCTCAGTTACTTCGAAGTAAAGGAAAGGAAGAATAAGAAGAGTGGGCGATTTCCAGCAGCTGGGGTGGACTCTCCCTGCAGAACTGCTGGGGCAATAAACAAAATACAGAAAATGGAGCACCACCTTTTAACACACAAGCGCCAAGTCATAGGGGCCACACAAAGGCAAGGGGAGGAATGCTGGGGGTCTTTGAAGTATAACTGAGGAGGGGTCAAGCCTCTCTTTGCTCCTCTTTAAGCCATTGTGTAGACCACATGGGAAAGCAAGATGTGACTGTCACTGGCACTTTGTGTGCAGTAGATTTGGATGCCCAAGTGCACAATGGGTCAGCGCCAAGAAATATTTCAGCATTTTAAAAGTTAGTTTATGAGGAAACTCTTTTTCACTTTTTAAGTGCACTGAGGCAAGAGCAAGGGAACATGTGTGACTGGGCGGATCGGTGAAATTGGATTGCTGTGTATCTTTTTCTCACTAAAAAAGCATATCCTGTTGAAAATTTTGCCAATTAAAGTGTATAAAACTAAATTCCACGAGCTATGAATTTATCCCTTAAATGCAAATATACAGTGACAACACAAACTAGTTTCACAGTGATGACAGTAAGTCTGTATCTGGCCACCTTTAAAAAAGTTAGTTTTAATGTTGCCTTAATATTGGAAGCTTGCAAGTCGCCTAAACTTGCCTTAATATGTTCTGTGAACTTAGTGACACCTTTTTTTAAGTTAAGTTTTAAGTTTAGCTTTTTAGAGTGCAATCCTTAATGTTGAGTTGATATACCGAGTGTTTATATTGTATATTGAGTGCAGAGCTTCTTATTTTCTTTAACCATCTGTGTGTCCATTATTAATCAGTGTTAAACTACAGAAAATCACACACTGTACAGTGAACTCACCCCAGTCTCAGGGTGTGCAGTCCAGGCTAATTCTGTTGTGGCCCACTTGGTGTCCATCAGTGTCTCTGTAATGAGAAGCAGAAAAACAACAACCGGGTCAGTCAAAGAGGAGCGGGGAGATCAATGGAAACATTCAACTGTTTTACAGCAATGTCATAAAATCTGTCTGCAGAAGAGATAAGAAGCTTTGACCAAATAAGGAGTTAGGAAACTCGGTGAATGACTCAGTGACTAAAAAACACGGGCTTAGCGCAATGTTAAATTTAATTAGACAAGAAAAGCTATATGCCTGTGATAGGAAGACCCGGCGACAGAGCAGGAGAGCGCGACAAGGTCGCGTGGGTGATCTGTGAGATATTGTGTAACAGTTTATTGTGGCTCCTCGTCTGGCTAATTAGTCCCAATTAGACACTTTTATACCGGGAAAGGAAACAACCGTGAGTCTCTTGCTGAGAAACAGTTCCGCTTCCCCCACAGAACTGCGAGCCACACACACACACACACACACACACACTCGGTGACACGCACACATAAGCAGGAAGCCATAAAACTCAACACAAAAGAGGCGTTCTTGAGCAGAAAAGAGGTCAACACACTTCAATTGGATTCACTTTCTGTTAGTAATTCAGGTTTGTCTTACATTCACACCTGTCCAGTTGTGCTTATATACACACAAAACACAAAAACTCACAAAATTCAGTCTCTTGCCTACTTGGTCTCTCTCTCTCTTTCAACTTTCAACCCTCTTGTTTCTATGGGCAAAGACGGTGGCTTTGTGAGCACTGGGAAGCTTGGGAAGGAAGACTATAAATGTTGAATCTTTAACTACCTGGTGCTCAAGGCACAGTATACAGTCACCGTTATTATCCCAACCACTGCGCTGTTCTACAAGATAGTAAAAGATGACGAAACAGCAACGCCAGCAACTGCACTTGCACGGTCCCTGGTCATAGAGGGAAGATGCGAGATGTTCAATTTTTTCCTGCTTCTCTTACAGGCGATGAACCTAAAGACATCTCTCAGATTAGTTTGTAACTGCCCAACAACTGAGGTTTTCTCTACCTCCGTATTCCTCTTTTAATGAAAACTGGGGCAATATAAAACAGTGAACTAAATTTTCTTTTAAACTAGATTTTACACTCCCTCTGCCAAATATGTGCTACCATCATGAACTCAAAGACTTCTTGTGAGTCATGCATGTTAAGTCTGCAGTGACATCATGAGTGACAGTGGCTTCGACGCACTGTTTGCATTCGCATATTGCCCTGGTGAGAAAACATGACTTCCAACAGTTTTGCTGCTAAAGGGAGATATCTTCCTCTGAAAGCAAAACAAAAAAGACAACCAAAAAACAAAGAACACAAAATCTGATTTCGAAATTTCCTTTGGCTCGTTGTGCGGCTACAGACTCAACAAAAAAAATGTTCTGGCTGCTTCACTGTGAGCGAGTCCACAGCCAGGACTGTCTGTGTCTTGGAATGGCTGGATTCAGCTCACAATGTATGACAAGAGCAATCCTTCTTCCTTTTTCTCCAGTCTCCAATATTTTTCTGCTAATAGTGGAAAAAGTTTAAAACCAATCATAACTGCAGTCTGCTATTGCCTGGATCTCTTTGTGTAAACAGAAACAGCCAGCCATGTTTGTCACTTGAACAAGAAAAGGACATACTAGTTTTTTCATGCCATAAACTCTGTCAGTGCATAATAGCTGCAGGACTTCCCCTGACGCCTACGCTGACTCTGTGTGCTTTGGGACCTGTTACACAGGTAGGTAAGCTGGTGTTGCGGAAATGATAAAGCTCCTGTGCCTGCTGTTGACTGTTATGACTAGGCCGTGTGTATAGTAAACTGGCTTGTCATTAGAGCTGTCCTTGCTGAAAATGACAACAGGTTGGAACACAATGACAGACTGAGTGAGTGAAAGACCAGGCGGGGGGGTTAAAGCGCACACAGCTGTGTGGACTCAGTGGTTTTGACTGGATGATTCTAGAATGCATGTGCAGCAATAACCCTTCCCATCTGGTTGCGTCTGAATTGTTTAACCTGTGTGTACTGTGAGTGTTGTCTGTGTGGGAAGTTATTGTGTTGGTGTGTGTGTGTGCGTGTGTTTGATGCAAAGCCCTGTATTGTCCCCAAAGTAGAGGAACAATCCTGAGTCAATGGGTCAGAGCAAATGTGCTGAATGACCCTGACTCAACCTAACCTGTCCTCTCAGTGTGCGGTACTGTATGTGTGCATCTCTGCACACTGTGCTTAGGTGCATGTGAATAACACACTGGGCAATACGTGAACAAAATCTAATATTCATGAATCTACAGCAAATTTCAACACTTGGCCAGTCACAGAAAGTATGTAAACACATAAAAACAAACCACAAAACAAAGTGCTGTATGCCCACACACAAAGCAGCCCTTTTAATGAACCAAAACTGACAAACAAGAGCTTTATAGGAGATGAGATAAAAGGATGAGAGAGAGGGAGAGTAAGAGGGATTAAATAGAGAAAGGTGTTTTTTGTTTTTTTTTACAGCAACAACCTCTGAAAGCTTCTAAGACCATGCTGGCAGCTTGCCTCATGCAGGCCTGTTTTGAGAATGAGTAAAATAGAAAAATCAGTGAAAAAGGAAACCATGAGAGGGGGGAAAAAAGAAGAGACTGGGTAAATCAGGCAAATGAACATGAGAATGTACTGCCATAAAACACACAGAGTGCAAGTGAAGGGCGCAGATGTGGAAGGTAGCATTGGTTTAGGATCTGCAGATGCAGCAGGCTGTTTAATCCATCTTCCTTGTAAGCACTCTGGCTTCTATCTTATTCGTTTTCAATCTCTTCCTCATCATCCCTGTGACATGATGGATCTAATTCTCCATTGTTTGTCCAAATCCATCTCTTTCTCCTCATCCTCCTCACTTTTCTTT
>KV751319.1:7425771-7456937 GCA_001698575.1 Mola mola
AGGTGGAGAGAGAGAGCGGGAGAGAGAGAGAGAGAGAGAGAGAGAGAGAGAGAGCGAGAGCGAGAGAGAGAGAGAGCCTGTCTCTGGGCCGTGCGTCGGGCCCGGGGAAAACGTCCCCACCAGGCGGCTTGTTTCTCCTCAAAATTGCCACGAACTTAAATCAAATAAATCCCCCAAAAAAGGTTTCTCCTCAGTGGCCATAAATCAGCAGTTCAAATGAAAAGGCTTTGTTTAAACTCGCCAGCCGGGACGGTCGGATCACAACTGCAACTTTAATCGATTTTTTTTCTGACTAATTCCGTCCTGTGCTGGGCCAACTCTCACTTTCTCACCTTCTCCCCTCTCCCCCTCCACATCCTCTCACTGTTCTCCCTGCTCTCTCTCTCTGTTTCTGTCCTCACTGTCCTCTGCACAACAAGAGAGCCACTTGGTTCCACACCGGGGACCGGCGGCCCCCAGGGGTCACTGCAAGGGCTCCAGAAAAGTCTGTGACAAAACAAAGACCTACAGCGGAATAAATTGGTGTTCCTATCACAAAGCTGCAGCGTGGCCGTACATTCTCTTCTTCTCCATCAGCATAGACGGCCGATGTGAACATAGAAATCACCACACTGACGCTCCCATCATACAGTCGCTCTGTTATTTAGAGGTGCAAACAGCAAACTTCATCACACAACCTTTTTACTGTATTCTCATCCAAACCCCCCTCCTCCACTGCCGTGCACACGTACTCTTCACCTCTGGTCCTGGCTGGAAGGAGCAGCGGTGAAAAGCAGTTTAGTCAAATTGCCATTTCACGAGGAGCTGAAGCAGCACTGTGATCTATTTTTTCTTTCTCTGCACCGACTGTAACGGGCCCACGGAGGGTGTCTGTGTGTGTGTGTGTGTGTGTGTGTGTGTGTGTTGTTTTTTTTTCCTTTTCTCAGATTTGGCTTCACGACGCGAGGAAGTGGGGCAGTGTCGCGCGGAACACACCGCATTTAATCTAGTTCTAGTCGGACGGCGATTGGAAATGAAGCAGTTTCTGTCGTTTGCGGGGCTGCGCGGTTTTCTGCGGCGATCCGTCATGTGTGTCTGACGCGTTCACTTCAAATGACGAGCGCCAGGTAGGAAAGGGCCAAGTAAAAGTTACTTTGGTAAATAATAATAATAATAATAATAATAATCCACGCAGAAATAATACATGTTATAAGACATCGCGCAGAGAGAGAGACGGAGAGAGAGAAGCGTTTTGTGCGCCACTGGCCCACTGTCCTACTTTCCTACTGGCATCACAACCCGACTGGGAGCCTCGCCTGGGCTCCAGCATTCACACCTGAGCTTTTGCCCATTTTTTTCCCCCCACTGCTCCTTATTGTTACTCACAATGAGACGAACTAGAAGATGCATGAAAGGAATAACAGAGAACGAAAAAAAAAATTCCTATCGATTTTACGCACGACGAACAGCAACACTCAGAGGCAGAAATAAACAGATTCCACTAAAAGATTTAAAACAAACATTATCAATGACGGTAATATAGACATAAACATAAGAATAAAACATAACCAAACTTTAGTTGGACCTACTTAATTACTTTTGGCGCTTTGACGCACTTGTGGATAAACGACAAGAAACATGCTGAAGCTTTTTTCGGCTGAACTGGGTTTTAAAATAATTCGGGACCTCTGGCACAGCTCGTGTGTCAGAGGACCACGACCTTAACGTACACGCTGCCGACTCGGGCACAGAGTCTGAGGGTGGCCCGGGAGCCGGACTCCCCGGCGAGGTGCGCATTAGTTCCTTTATTTAGTTTAAGCGACGCGGAAAGCGGTGAAAGCCGGCGGTAGCAAATCTAACAAAAACAGGAATACACAACCACCGTTGAAATGGATGAGCTGTGGTGGCCGCGCATAACAACGGTGTTGTGGAACCTGTGGCCGCCCGGAGCCTGTAATGGCATTAATGGGCCCTAAAAAGAAGCCAGATGGCCACTTTGGAAAATAAACGTTGTCTTAATACGGCGATGAACAAAAAGGGTGAAATCTGGGGAGCCTCTACAAGAGCCCCAGCCCCCGCGGCGCCCAGTCCCCGAGAGGCTGGGACTGCTGGCTCACTCGGAATAAACCAAAAAAAAGCTTTTGGCACCGCAAACAGTAGCTGAAGATGGGATTTCTTACCTTCCACGGCGGACACCACAGGCAGCAATAGGCTGCATAAGAGCAGAAAGTAATCCATTGTCATAAAGCAGTCGGGTGGGACATGTAAATAGAGCCAGGAGAGGGAGAGAGAGGTGGGAATCCAACCCGGCGCACCGCGCTGCCAGTTCCGGTCCGAGCCGTGTCAAACCTCCAGGGACGGACTTAACCCCATTCACCAAAGCGCGTGAAGGCGAGTGTTCGGGGGAAGAAAGCCACTTGGTGTGAAAGGCGTGACTGCTGCAGCCTTTCACGCGTGTCAATGATCTCCAAGGCGCCTGACTAAACCAGGGACGAGCGATGGGCTCAAAGCTCCTCGCCGCTGCTCCTGCGCAGCGGGTGAATCAGCTGGACGCAGGTAGTCCGGTCCGCCGAGAGCATCCGGACAATATTTCCAGCAGTCTGTCGAGCAGAGTCCGCCACAGAAAGCGCGCAGAGCGCAGAACCTGCTCGGTGGGATCCAAACACTTTCTCTGGGGTCAGAGGCGCGGAGGCAGAGCTGGCCCCACTCGTGTCACAACCATGGTGTGCAGTCCCGGAGAGGCATGCGCGTGCTCACATGCGTCCACGACAGAGGGGCGTCCTCGCGCTTCTAGCGTGTCCACTCCCCGAGCCAATGTTGTCCGCTACGGCTCCTGCGTGGAACGTCTGCTCCGCTCGGCTTGTGCTGTGGAATGAAGCAGTGTGGAGGTGTAACGGCAGAGAGAGAGAGGGAGGGAGGGAGAGAGAGAGAGAGAGAGAGAGAGAAAGAGTGAGAGAGAGAGGCAGGGAGAGAGAGAGAGAGAGAGAGACAGAGAGAGAGAGAGAGAGAGAGAGAGAGCGAGAGAGAGAGAGAGGCAGGGGGAGAGAGAGAGAGAGAGAGAGAGAGAAAGAGTGAGAGAGAGAGGCAGGGAGAGAGAGAGAGAGAGAGAGACAGAGAGAGAGAGAGAGAGAGAGAGAGAGCGAGAGAGAGAGAGAGGCAGGGGGAGAGAGAGAGAGAGAGAGAGAGAGAAAGAGTGAGAGAGAGAGGCAGGGAGAGAGAGAGAGAGAGAGAGACAGAGAGAGAGAGAGAGAGAGAGAGAGAGCGAGAGAGAGAGAGAGGCAGGGGGAGAGAGAGAGAGAGAGAGAGAGAGAAAGAGTGAGAGAGAGAGGCAGGGAGAGAGAGAGAGAGAGAGAGACAGAGAGAGAGAGAGAGAGAGAGAGAGAGCGAGAGAGAGAGAGAGGCAGGGGGAGAGAGAGAGAGAGAGAGAGAGAGAAAGAGTGAGAGAGAGAGGCAGGGAGAGAGAGAGAGAGAGAGAGACAGAGAGAGAGAGAGAGAGAGAGAGAGAGCGAGAGAGAGAGAGAGGCAGGGGGAGAGAGAGAGAGAGAGAGAGAGAGAAAGAGTGAGAGAGAGAGGCAGGGAGAGAGAGAGAGAGAGAGAGACAGAGAGAGAGAGAGAGAGAGAGAGAGAGCGAGAGAGAGAGAGAGGCAGGGGGAGAGAGAGAGAGAGAGAGAGAGAGAAAGAGTGAGAGAGAGAGGCAGGGAGAGAGAGAGAGAGAGAGAGACAGAGAGAGAGAGAGAGAGAGAGAGAGAGCGAGAGAGAGAGAGAGGCAGGGGGAGAGAGAGAGAGAGAGAGAGAGAGAAAGAGTGAGAGAGAGAGGCAGGGAGAGAGAGAGAGAGAGAGAGACAGAGAGAGAGAGAGAGAGAGAGAGAGAGCGAGAGAGAGAGAGAGGCAGGGGGAGAGAGAGAGAGAGAGAGAGAGAGAAAGAGTGAGAGAGAGAGGCAGGGAGAGAGAGAGAGAGAGAGAGACAGAGAGAGAGAGAGAGAGAGAGAGAGAGCGAGAGAGAGAGAGAGGCAGGGGGAGAGAGAGAGAGAGAGAGAGAGAGAAAGAGTGAGAGAGAGAGGCAGGGAGAGAGAGAGAGAGAGAGAGACAGAGAGAGAGAGAGAGAGAGAGAGAGAGCGAGAGAGAGAGAGAGGCAGGGGGAGAGAGAGAGAGAGAGAGAGAGAGAAAGAGTGAGAGAGAGAGGCAGGGAGAGAGAGAGAGAGAGAGAGACAGAGAGAGAGAGAGAGAGAGAGAGAGAGCGAGAGAGAGAGAGAGGCAGGGGGAGAGAGAGAGAGAGAGAGAGAGAGAAAGAGTGAGAGAGAGAGGCAGGGAGAGAGAGAGAGAGAGAGAGACAGAGAGAGAGAGAGAGAGAGAGAGAGAGCGAGAGAGAGAGAGAGGCAGGGGGAGAGAGAGAGAGAGAGAGAGAGAGAAAGAGTGAGAGAGAGAGGCAGGGAGAGAGAGAGAGAGAGAGAGACCCAGCAGCAGCAGGAGAGTTTACGGTTTAAGAGTGTCTACGTTGACTGTCATTCAGTCTCACAGTTATTATCACAGTGAAATAATCATTTTAAACAAAGTCACCTTTCTAAACGGGCGATTCTTCCCAGAACAGTCCTCCTTGTTTCTCAGCACTCTTCTCCTCCAACACACTCGATGAAACAGGGACAAACACTCAATATGTTTTAGTTATGAATCTTTTATCTTGCTTTTTTTTTTTTTTTTTTTTTTAAGGGATTTTTTAATTTTAAAAATTCAAGCCTCTAAGCAATAACGTACTCTGCTGGTTTTGTATTCCCCTCTCTCTCTGACTGTGTTTGGGTCCGTCGTGCCGCGCTGCCGAGGCTCTCCCCGGACTCTGAGCCCCACGCAGCCATGGACACAGAGCGCCTCCCTGCGGATCGCGGCGTCCCAGTGTCGGAGAGAAATGAAGTTTCTGTGGACTTCTCTTGCTTTGATTAAAACTGTTTTGTCCTCATCTGCGTCAGTGGAGATTAAACACTTCGACGACGCTGTGGTGGGTTTTCTTCCTCCTCCGCCCTCAGCATCTTTTCTCGCCAGAATGAAGTGACCATATGATAATTAATGCGTTTTTTTTTGTTTTTTTTAAATTTTAAATTTAAATGAAGACGATCATTGAGGAACTTAAAGTTGTCATTGTGATTTCTTTCTACTTAAAAGTATGTGATGGGCGTTTTAAATAGTGACAGAAGAGCGGAGGAGCTGCAGCCGGAGTGGAACATAATTATTGTTCAGTTATTGTACTTTTTTTAATGGCCGAAGTGTGACATGTAAAACGAGTGATCGGTCAACATGGGGCAGGCAGTTTTCTCCCTCCTTCCTGCCGGATTGTAGACCTGCAATTTACTGTTTCTCCTCCTCGGATATGTTGAGCTGCAGTCACGATCCGGATTTTATTGTCTTTCACCGCGACCTCTCAGCCTTTAGTGAGTGTTTGAATCTTTTTCTTAAAACAACATTAAGTAAGGAGTTGAGCAATTTTTTTACATAAAAAAACAAAAACCAAAAAGACATTTAATGCTGTATATAAATATATTCATACATAGACACAAATAATTATGCTTTTTTTAAAAAATTGCGGAACAAGATTTTGTCAGCATCACAATTTTTTTTCTATTTTTGAGCACTTTCAAAGTGGAAATAACATTTTGCTGTTGGAAATAAAATCCTTTGAGCCATAGAGAAATCACAGGAAAAAAGCCAGGCTATAGACAGGTTATTGACAGATTATAGATAGTTTATAGACAGGTTATAGACAGGTTATAGACAGGTTATAGGCGCACCCTAATAAATAAAGGGAGTTTTTTTGTTATTATTGATACTGACCCCTGCTTGCCTATTAATATTGTGTCAGTTCTTTTTTTCCTTAATTTGGTAATTGGCAGCTGGTGCATTAAATTAGTACAGACATAAGGAGCCAAAGATCGCAGTTCTATGAGAGGCTGAACTTGGCACAGTATGAATACTAGGCTGCTAAATAGCTGAAGTCCAATACTTTATCAATTATGTTGAATATTGATGTCCTCTCTGGTGTATTTAAAGATAATTAAGCGGTGAAAATCTAAAGATCACCTCTCAAATGACGTTATTAAGGTTTACAAGGGGATTTGCGGTATAATATCGTGGCTTCTTCTCCTCTGAACGTTATTTTGTATGCAAAGAACAACAATTATGTTAACAGGAAAGAATTTGTTGCCTGCCATTCAGGTACATAAAGAAATGGTTTAGGTGTGTCCTGAGGAAACGAGACCTGTGAAATGTCAAAGCGAAGCCAAATGACTGGTCTGTTAGGGGGGAGTTGAAAGGCGAGTGGATGCCATTTCCTGAGAGGTGCAAGCTGTAACCGTGTGCTCTGTTGTTTGTCTGCCTGTTTTATGTGTCAGTGCTGCCACTGCCATACACAGCTGGCCGGTAGTACTTTAAGATGACATTGCTCTACCAGTCGACTGATTTGTCTAACTTATTTTTATGTTTCTAGTGAAAATCGTTGCCACCAGTATAATCATAGATCCAATCTACTGATTAAGATTTGGCAGAATTATTTTATTTATCCTTTTTTAAAAAAAATTCTTACACCTCTGTTTGAAATGGCGAAAAAAAAACGTCAGGCAAAAAAATATAGTCAGTGCTTTTTAACTGATTAAAAAATGGGCAATGGCATTGGTTTCCCTGATTTGTGTTTCGCAAATGTTTGGTGATGCAGCACCACGCTGTGATATCCAGCACAAGAGAATCAGAAAATGTACTTCAAGTTACAATATAACATTTTGTTGGTACGTTTAAATTCTGCTTTCAGAGTGTTAACCTTGGCAAAATGGTTCCACCACTAAGAACCACTGTAAATCTCACTCCTATTTTTGGCTGATATCCACAAGGAAAAGGTGAAGGAGGGCTTGAGCTTCCTGGCTGTGAGTAAAACAATCTTCAGGGTTTTCCAACTTGCAGTTACTGGCCAACTTGTCAAAGGAAGTCACTCTCTGATCCTTCATGTCTGAAAACGTCTTTTATGATAGCATAACATGAACAATATCTATCAACCTATATATTTGGAAATATAATTACTTTAAAAGTGCTAAAAGGAAACATTTCTAGAGGCAAACAATGGATGCACACACACATGCAATTTATTTAGGAAAAGTTGACCCCCTGTGTTATTATTGCTGCAGTTTATTTATTTATTTATGTATTTATTTATTCATTTTTGGATGGCTACTACAGCACTACATGCAAGATTTATGCACACACACACACACACACATACACACACACAGACGCACATACATACAGTTTTCATGACTATCATATTCCCTTTAATTGTCTTTTAATTGTAACAGCAGCACTTTATTGTTGAAGTCATAGACAAATTAAATATTTAAATGATTCTATAAAATTTAAAACTATTCTGAAAGTAGGTATTTAATATATCAATTATCAAAAAATACAAGCAAGAAATAGCTTCTGGCCTACTTATTTGTTTTGTATATTTATGGCTAAAAAGTTGAGTGCTACAGTCTGGATATGTTCAAATAAAAAATTACAGGCAGAGAAGAAAACGGCATTGGATGTTCTCTCGGAATTTTGGGGGCAGGTCTCAGAATTTGTCAGGTTTCCATTTGAATTCCTGTGTGGCTCACACCGACAAAGTCTGCTTGAAAGGAAAATCATTTTAGAAATTAGGCGATGTGGGTAAGAGGATCTGCGGTGGCTTCAAAGCAGACTGTCTCGTTTGTTGCCAAAACCACTGAATCCTCGACTCTCCTGCCCAGTCGCCATTATGGGGCAACTAGAAGCAGACTGAGTTCACGACTGCCACCTCTGTTTCTTCCATATGCTCATGATGACATCTTAAAAGGAAATGAGGTAGAATACTCCTTTGGGAAAAAAAATAAACGTTTTAGATTTTCTTTGTTTGTTTTTGTTTCAAGATCAAAAAACAGTTAAATTGGTCTATGTTAAACACAAGTTTACCTGGGGTGGGTCTCAGAGAACTGCTGAGCCGCCAACTGTTTGCCAATGTAAAAAATAATATTTGTGTCAAGCCATAAATATGGGCTTGGTATAAACCGACACTGGGTTCCAGTGACTGGAACATCCACATTAATAAATCAATAACTGGGTACTTCATAACTTCAATCTTACGAAACCTATGACACAGGGCTGTGTTTCCTTGTTTTATGGACTTTGATGATTGAGTTTTTCGTCCGTGGCAGCGGCAAAGCTATTTTTCGGCCTTGCTGGTAGAATCGGGGGTCGAGACTCTCTCTAAAAACACCCACCAACACACATGAGCACACGCAAATAGCTTCTCCCCCCCCTTGTCTCTCGAAGGCTTACTGTAACCATTGCCCATAACCAAAACATGCCTTGTCCTAACCTTACAGTTGCCATTACCTTTACCCTATAATCTAACCCTGATGAGGTCAAGGAAATATTTCAGCTGTGCCCGAATGCAACTGCTCTGAAACCAAATTGTGGATACCGATTTTGTCCCGAAGCGGTGGCTGATCTTATTTGGAGTCCACAACTTGTTCCAAATGTGACTTAAAACAAACACGTGTACACACAAACTGCACACAGACGCCCAGGAAGGGTCTACAAAGTGCTCATGAGAAGCACCTGGCACACATTAGAAAGTCAATAAGTAAAGTGGCAGACATTTTACTGCCATGTGGAAAGCTCTCAGGCCTGCACCTACTGTGCCCTTGCCAAACCTTCGCTAACCTCATCCATGCCTCCTACTCATCCCGTGCCAGGATATCAGTGTCCCCACTTTCTCACTTGAAAGGCAACACGCACACACACACACACACACACACACACACACACACACACACAGACCCCAGACTTTTCTCACACACAGTAAACTTTTCCAACCTTTCCTGCCTCACAAATCACATGCCTGAACGCAAACACAAACACACACACACACACACACACACACACACACACCCTCTAGCGTACATAAAACTCTGGCAGACGTCACACACACACACACACACACACACACACACACTGTAGCTCTTATGTCTGGGTACGGTCTAACAGCAACACTAATGTGATGTGAGTGTGAGGGGATCGCTTTACTCTGGCAATATTAAGAGAATGGTGAGCTGATGGTATGTTAGAGTGTCTTTTGACGTGTGTGTGAACAGGCAGAGTGTGCTGGTGGAGGAGGGATCGGCGGTGGGTGGCTCTGGAGAATCTCACGAGGGCTCAAAGCTGGAGTCGCGGGAGAGAGGAGCTGTGTGCATGTGTGGGTAGAGAGAGGGGGGCTGTTTACAAGAGTTTTAGGGGTGGGGAGGGGCGAGGGTCTAATCCTAAAGGCCTTCACCACTGACCGAGCACTTAACACAGGATCACAATGCAGCCATGACTGAACCCCCTCAAGACCACCATCATCCACCCAGCTCTTCACACACACACATACACACACAACACATTTGCTGTCCCGCCGCCAGCAACGGTCCTGCCGCTGTAAATCAGCACCTCCTCGTCACACCCGCTCACTTTCCACTTCCTTTACCACCACCAACACTCCAGGTTCTGCCACAACCAGCTACTGTCTGTCTCTGGTGAGTATCCACCACCTTTCAGCACCTTCCCTACCTAACATAGAAAAGAAATACTTCACTGTCCCATCTGACTGCAGATTTATGACTCACCCTCCCATCACCCTGACCCTGCTGTCTCTGTGCCGACAGACAAACAGACAGACGGGAAGGCATTCAGGCAGACTGGCAGTCATAGACAGATGATGAGTATCGCTGTGTCACGCAGGCAAACACACAAGTAGCTGACGGACAGCACAAGCATGCGGATCACACAATGTGTGCACAAAAAAGTGAGAGAAATAACCTGTTCTAGCCTATACATAAGTGATTTGTTTTCAAGTACTGAAAACAGTACTTGAGGCTTAATTAATCACTTAATTAATTAATTAATTAATCACTTAAAAGAAAGAACATGTAGGGTAGAATAAAGAATTAAGCTACGACCAAACAAGCTTTATTCGAACTTTAACCAATGTATTAGTTTCCTAACTTTAATGAAATGGCTTAAACTCAATTAGCTAATATTTCCACACAACCTGAAATTAGTATGTCCACCTTGTCACATGTTACTGGCATAGCAATGGTGTCCGCATTCCCATTCCTAGTGAGTATATACTGTATCCATTTGAACAACTTTCTCTACTATTTCCTACTTTTCCAGAATTGAACTGTCAATGGGTATCATAATTTAATCCTGTCAAAGTAACAGGGAAATGGACAATCAAAAATCTATTTACCTTATTGTTACTATTTTTGGATGTTTGACCTTAACTGTTCAGAATGAGCTACTTGCACATTTAAACACTCCCCAATTTCTTTTTTTTGCCAAAGAGGTCAGTCTCCTTCCCAAATGCACAAGGTCTAATTCAAAAGCTGTAAGGGTTTTAGGCAAACAAACATCAGTTGAAACAACTCTGTCTGCTATGTGTTGTGCTATGTGTTGCTACTATCATTGCCATCTTAAACGCATGGCCTCCACGATGTGCAATGAGCTCCTTCTTTGCTGGGTATGTATGCTTCTGCATTCCAGGTTTATGTGCTGTCGCCTTACATCCATGGCTGAGCTTGAAATATTGCAAGCTTAACACGTGCCAACAAAATTGCTTTTGATTCCTCAATATCGAGGACATTCCCATCGTGACAGCGTATTACTTTCACTCTGGACGGAGAAAAGAAAACCCGGTTGAGGCTCAGGCAGGAACCATTTGATGTCGGCCAATATCAAAGGAGCAGGATGAATAATCACCGGTGCTGGTCCAATAACAGAATGATTGATTAGGCCATAGCCCTTCATTGTCTGAGATAACATTGTTCAAAGTGTCCAAACACAATGTCAACACAGTGCCTCCCTTGTGGGCGCCGTTCTTCCTCCATACACAGAAACCAGTTGTTGTCCTTTGACCTGAGTGCATGTCCAGCTGCAAAATGCAATCCTCCACGCAGTCTGTGACCCCGAGGGTGCTGTCTACTGTAGGTTATTGGAGGCCGTTTTAAAATTAACCCCCAAACAAGCCAGGTCTAACTAATTAAACAGCCGTGGAGGAATGTTCTTATATTTCATCCAAATATCTGGTAGCATAGTTATTGCTACTCTCATGTCTCATACAGAAGACTTATTTGAGGCCAGTGACATAAGTAAAGGTCAGCAGCAAAGGTGTCAACTTTTTATGAGCATCAAGTCACAACAAATCATCCCTGTCTAGTTACTGTCAGTCAGAAGAAACAGGAGTTTCTTTCCCCTCAGTGTACAGCCTTACTCAGACTCTCCCAGAGGTAGTTTGTCATGACAGAGTTTCTAACCACAAAAGCACATGGTTTCATTTTAGCCCCTTTGCTACCATTCAACATGGCTCCCCATCCGGCTGCTTTCGCCCTCTTCACACCACTCATATACGACATGCCACGGCCCAAAATCTGGATAATAGTAAGCAGAAAGACTCAGCCACCACCACTCCTCAATTTTGATGATCGATCGCAGACATATTTACACCTTTATCTTTATATTTTTTCTACTAACTCCACTTCTATCTGTTAGAGGGCTCACTGAAAAGGTATGAAGCCAAACAAATGCATCTAAATGAAACGGGATTGTTCAGCGGTACTGGTACACGGTGTCATCTGGTTAGTTGGCTATTTGCTTTGCCCAGCGGTGATTGGACATGCCGTGGGAGAGCAGACACTTGGCAAGGTGATGCAAAACTGTAGTCATTCAATCTGTGAGTGTGTTTATGTGTAAGCCAAGCCTGTATTACCTCAGTGTGCATGAGTGTGAGTTTGTCTGTGTGTGCTTATTACCTTAACATATGCGTAATACAACCAAAGTACTTATTACTCACACAGCTGTGCGTGTGTGTGTGTGTGTGTGTGTGTGTGTGTGTGTCTGTTTGTGTGTATGCTTATTTGTGTTCCTATTAGTTCCTTCTGTACCAGAGCACTAATCTGCCTGAGCACTAGTCAGCATGTTACAAACATTAAACAGCAGTCCCATGCCAGCACTGCCTCAAAAATGTGGAAAAATAAATAACTCATTACTAGTAACTGTCTTGATACTCTTCTGATCTTATAATATATATTTTATTAAAACAATTAAAAGATGATTTGATGGACATGACTTTGCTCACAAAAGTCTTTTTTTTTTTAATGATCATATCTCGTATTAAATGCTCGGTTCCAAAATATGCGATGCAATTTTTTACAACACATCCATCATTATGGGCTTTTTTCACATAATTTATCTGCCAGTTCAGTGAGAGCACTGGGCACTACTACTACGCTTTGCTGTTAGTTGTGGTGTGCGTAACCGCAGCCCATACGTTGTCACAATGATGGATAATTTTTCTGGATAATTTCAGTTATATTCAATAACAGCTTATCTTTCCAGAAACTTTCACATTTAGGTCTTTTTTCTGCAAAACGATACTCCATATTGCCTGGCCTCACTGCAAATCAAGAGTGTGTACCTAATCTGAAGAGCCAGACTCGAAAGCAGAGTGAAAAGCCAACAATCACAGAGAGTAGGAAACACAATTATCATTTAAATGTGCGGCCACAGATTGTTGCATGTCAGATTGGTGGTTTCAGATCCACTACAGGCGGACACAGTACCCTATAATCTGACCTCAGAAAAGGCCTCTGAAACTGATCTGATGAAGCTTGCTGGCAGCTCTGCTCTGGATAATCCACAGGTCTCCTTCTGTACAGTTTTCACTCAAACTACTTTCCGATAGAGAAAATGTCCCAATGAAAACTATTGAAATTGTGTTCTCTGAAATGTCCAGAGTGAACAGGACATTGTTTTGTGAGAAAAAATAAAATGTTGCTTCCCCATTTTTTTCAAATCTGTCTTTAAAATTGAGCCATTGATTAATCAAACACTCACAGCCCCCCTGCAGTTTTGCTGTTGCTGTGGCCTCCACTATGGCTTTGCCTCAGGCCTCTGACTTGTCCGGGCACTTACACATGACTTCATCGTCATAATTTCAGGCAACAAGTGAAACCAGTGCCGCTACGCTGCAGCTCATGTTATTTCACCTACTTGTGAGTCACAGTCACACTGCCAAATATAAGTGTACTGATTCAGGAATAGTCACTATACAGATAGTAGAGTCACTACTATGTGTCTGGTATCGGTGGAAGACACTATAAACCTATAATCATGGTATTATGATTGTCTTTGCTTTGAGCTTATCTTGTAACATTTTGTGTAGAACACATTTTAAATCGTTTTTTTTTTTTGGGTTTTTTTTTTTAAGAAAATGTTTTTTTTTGGTTTTTTTTGATTGTGAGATGTTAAGTTTTATTTCCTTCTTGTATTTAAAATGACATCTGCGAAATATCGTTTCGTGTCCTGTCCTTGTCTGTCCTGTCTAAATGACGGTCACAGTCTAAGCCAAAGCTAAATGAACACTATAATCGGTTTGGAATGACATTACACATGATGCTTTCTCTACTCAAGCATGCTGTGACAGCTGACTGGCAGACCAACAGAAAGGCTGGATCCTGGGAAAACAAGGTGATTTGGTAGCGGATATGTAGTTCAAGAACATGCAACCATACACAGACAAGCTTGCACAGTACGCACATGGCAGGATGGATGCATGCAGTTGCACATGCAAGGTACACACACACAAACACATGCCTGCACCCAATAAACATTTGACAGACGGCAACACGCAAGACGTAGCCAAGTTCAACCACTATCCAATCCCCAGTGACATTTACATGAGGCATAGATTGGCTCACTAAGAAAACATTAAAGCAGCTTTGAAATATGTTTGGAGCTGATACCACATGGTATTCAGTTCCTCATTTTATGAACCAACACGAATGAAAAACATATCGTCGTAACTTTGGGGCCATATTTACATAAAGTTATTTACAAATAGTTAAGTGAAGTTAAGTTAAGAAAGCATAAGTGAACAGTGTTCACTTATGCTTTCTTACCTACACGCATGGACTCAGAGACAAGTTATGATTGTGCAGACTTTTATTTCTTTTAAAGCCGCCCCACCCAAATTAAAAGTCAAATGCCGACCTTTAACCCATGACTCTGCCTTAAGCCTCCTACTGATACAAACAGACAACAGAAAAATGCTCTGCCAAAAGGCAATCAGCCAGACAGAGTGCCCAGGTGATTTGTTATCAGCAGGTGCTGTGGAGAAAATTGACGGGCATTTTTTTTTTTTTTTTTTCAAAACAGAGTGAATTTACTGCTGGTAAATTGATAGGAGACATAATGAAACAATAAAAACGCCTGCATGACCAGGCCAGACAATATGCTCTGTTGTTTATATACTGTATATGTGTGCGTGATAATGCTTCAAAAGAGATCCATTTCTGTGCAATTCACAAAACCACCACAACATCACACACTCTCATTCATGCCTTGTTGGTTTTTTTCTTTTTTTTAAACCAATAAGGAAGTATCTGTTTGCAAGCAGTCAACAATGGGAGAGAACAATTGAGTTATTCAAAAGCTGGAGAGAAGGAGAACAGGGTAATATGAGGCAAAAACAAAAGCATGAGAGTGTGTTTTTGTGAGGTGGGTTTGTGTGTGTGTGTCTTGTTGGGATAGAGAATGGGTGCTGTCCAAACGTCATCAAAGTGGCTTATTTTGAGCATTATATCATCTCACCCCATGCAAGTCATCATAGGGTGTTTAGTGACTTTGCCCAGTGCTCCCTCACTCTCTCACTCACTCACTCACAAATACACACACGTCTGTCACTCACGGCGATGTGAGTGATGTCTATATGGACACAGCTCAAGGGGGCATCTGGTCTTTTTCCCTTCTCAGTCGCTGAAATGTAAACACCCCAGTTGCCTGGATTTGCCAAATGAGCACCTGGTATTTCAAAGTGGCCTCCTGGCTGTGACTTTTTTTTTCCAAGTCCAGGGTGGGAAGCGAGGCTGTTCTGCATTATGTAGACATACACAGAGAATGCCTGCACGCACACTCTCCGTTGTTCACCTCCGATGATGTGTATTGGGAGTGGAGACACAGCTAGGGTGAGACCGGCCGGCAGGCCCTCACACACATAAACACACATTGACATAAATGCTTTAATGAAAAAAAGGGAAAAGAGGCACGCACACAAACACATACTCAACGCATACACAACACACTCCGTAATTCCCTCACCTGGCCTCGTGTTTAGTCTATACTAAATGTAATGGTATACGGCAGGATCACTGAGACCCTATACAGCATCGTGGTGTGTGTCAAGACTTTCTTTCCTCGTACCTACAAGCTGCTGTGGCTTGTCATGAGAACAGTCAAATCTCAAACCTTAACAGTGTTAATCTGACATTCATAACTGGGGTAATTGCACCTATCCATTTACTATCCATTGTTAAAAAGACAGAACATATAGATTTTTAAAAGATTTTTTTTTCCCCTGACTGTGAAACCCACAAATTTAAAACCAGATCATCCAAACACATTAAAATACAGCTCACAATTTGTTTTGTAATTTCTTAACCTTCCTTTATTGTGTAATCCCTCTTAATTTACAATTTGATTTCAATATATAAATAAATACTGCCTAGTTACCATTGGTACCCACATAGTTGTGGGAGAAATAAATTATACTTATAATTATGCTACTAAATTATTTTCAGTTCTGAACAAATTATGCTTTTAGAAAAAGAGTAAGAGAAATTATATTGTAAGTATTTTTAGAGTACTGTGTCCCTACAGGGTACACTAGCATAGGCACTGATACATCCTGTGGTATCTCTCAAGTAATTATAGTATATTGTGTTTCCTAGTTATAATGTAATCAGTCGTGTGAGGAAAACAAATACAGGCAAGTGACACTTTGTTGTACATGTCTACTATGCTACTGCATGGTTTGATTTGGAAAAAGAAGGCAAGATTGTTTTTTTCCTTTAATTTAATCACGTTTATCAATCAAGTTAGATTTGTGTTGCCCAAAATCACAAATAACAATCTGTACATAACTACACCCTCTACCCTTAGATCCTCAAGTCGGGTGAGGAAAAACTCCAAAAACCCTAGACAACGAAAAAAGAAGAAACCTCAGGAAGAACCACAGAGGAGGGATCCCTCTCCCTGGGACGGGTAGACGTGCAATAGATGTCACAAGTACAGAGCACAACAATATGACATGCATTACAGTCTATGGACATCAAAACATGAGAACATGAGTCCAGGACCCACACGGTGATCAAGGTCAGGATTCCAAGCCACCATGTCTCTTGCTGGGTAACATAGGTGAGGTTGATCATGAGCCCAGACACAAGGTCACATCTCCATTTTGCAACAAGCAGATCGCTACCAGAACCGTCATGCCCACGTCACCAGGTGGCTGAGAGACAATAAGGCAGAGGGACTCCGAGGAGAAACTCCCCAGCGTGAAGTTAATAACACAAATACTGGGATATGACAGAGTAGAGAGTGGAAGAAGAATGGAAAGAGAGAGATAGAGAAATAGAGGGGCTCAGTGTATCATGGGAAATCCCCCAGCAGTCTAAACCTAAGGCAGCATAACTATGGGCCGGCCTGTGCCAGCCCTAACTATAAGCTTTATCACAAAGGAAAGTTTTAAGCCTACTCTTAAACACAGAGAGGCTGTTTGTCCCAAGGACTTTAACTGGGAGCTGTTTCCAGAGAATAGGGGCCCTACAGCTGAAGACTCTGCCTCCCAGATTACTTTTAGAGATCCTAGGAAGTATCAGTATGCCTGCATTTTGGGAGCGCAGCGTTCTAATTGCGTGATAAGGCACTATAAGTTCTTTAAGAAACAAAGGTGCCTGACCATTTAGAACTTTGTAGGTGAGGAGAAGAACTTTGAATTCTATTCTGGATTTCACTGGAAGCCAATGCAGAGAAGCTAGAACAGGATAAATATGAATTCTTTTCCGTGTTCTCTTGAGTACATGAGCAGCAGCGTTTTGAATCAGCTGGAGGGACTTTAGTGACTTGGTAGTACAGCCTAATAATAAGCAGTTGCAGTAGTCAAGCCCGGAAGTGACAAAGGCATAGACCAATTTTTTTCCGCATCATTTTGAGACAGAAAGTATCAGATTTTTGCAATGAATGAATAAATGAAAAAAAGGCAGATTTTTTAAAATTTGTTTTATGTAGGAGTCGAAGGTCAGATCCTGATCAAAGACAACTCCCAGATTTCTTACAGTGCTATTTGTGGTTAAGGAGATGTCCTCCAGAGTTACTATGTCATTCAAAAATGTATTTTCTGAGGTGTGTAGGACCGAGGACAATAATTTCATTTTTTTCTGAAAATTACATGTAATCTACATTTTATCTTTAAGACAGGCTTGAAATTTTGCTAGTCTGTTGGTTTCGTTAGGTTTGAATTATAAATATAGCTGGGTGTCATCTGCATAGCAGTGAAAATTAATATAATGTTTTCTGATAACGTCACCTGGAGGAAGAATAAATAAAATGAAAAGAATTGGCCCTAACACTCATCCTTGTGGAAATCAATAGCTAACTTTGGTGTACATAGAAGACTCATTGTTAACATGTACAAATTGAGTAATTTCAGATAAATAAGACTTAAATCAATTTAATGCCGCTCCCTTAATGACAATTAAGTTGTCTAATCTCTCTATTAGGATCTGATGGTCTAATTGAACGTTATGAACATACAGATGTTCAGTTAGTCAAGAGGTAACGGACGTTTTTGGATGTTTAATGATGACAGTAAATAAACAACTCAAAAGATGAGTCGCTTGATCATCCAGCAGCAGCTCATAAAGGAGACGCAGGAATAGAAAACAAACATACCTTTCACAAGCAGTAGTGGGAATTTGAGATGTAATTGTATTACATCTCAAATCCTTACAGACCTCTTATTACGACCAACTAAGAATCCAGTCCACACCCTCTGAAATACTGTGTTATTACTAGATGGCAATAGGAGAAAAGTCAAGATTGTATATGTTAACTGTGTTTCTATGAGTGCTCACTGAGTGACTGGGGATCCAAACATTCAAAAAAGTAATGTAAGAACACGTTGAATCTAATCTTTTAGTTTCTTGTTTACTTTTGATTAACTTGAATGGATTCATGTGATAATCAAATCAAATCAAATCAAATCAAATTTTATTTGTATAGCCCAAAATCACAATTTACACATTATCTCACTGGGCTTTGACAAACTGTACAGATGTGACATCCTCTGCCCTTAGACCCTCGAACTGGGTGAGGGAAAACTTAAAAAACCCTAAACAGGGAAAATAAGAAACCTCGGGAAGAACCACAGAGGAGGGATCCTAGGACAGACAGATGTACAATAGATATCACTTGTACATAAAACACAACAACATGATAATAACAGTTTAATTAGAATGTATAAAACATCCATGAGTCCCAGAGTCTGTGGATTCTATAAATCCGGACGTATGGGAAGTCTAGTGATCCAGACGCAGGTATACTCTGTTGGTCCAGGAGTCATTGTAGTCCATGTAGCAAGATCTGAGTGTTGCTGATGTAGTCCCTGAGTCCAAGAGTATGTGGAATCTGTCAATCCAGCGATATGTGAAGTGTATTGATCCACACGCAGGTGTATTCTGTTGGTCCAGAAGCCATTGTAATCTGTGGATCCCGATTTGTACTTGGAAATCCAGTTTAGGATCCAAGTCACAGGATCTCCTGTCCTAATGTGGCCAGGAGGCATCAGGCAGGACCACAGCAGCAGCTCCCACCGTGACCTAGAGAGACCTGCAGGATGATAAAGCACAACGACTCTGGGGAAGAAGCAAAGTTAGTGTTAGGATATGAACATTTAGAGGAGCAGGGGAGGAGTCTGAGTCAGTGCATCATGGAGTGATCCCTCAGCAACCTAAGTCTATAGCACCTTAACTAAGGGCTAGATAGGCCAGGCCTAACTGTAAGCTTTGTCAAAAAGGAAGGTTTTAAGCCTACTCTTAAAATCAGAGCATTTTGTCTGCCTTCCGTTCCAAGACTGGAAGATAGTTCCACATGAGAGGAGCTTGATAGCTGAAAGCTCTGCCAAAAAAAGACAAGGATTTTAAATTTTATTCTGAATTTAACTGGGAGCCAGTGCAGAGAAGCCAGTATGGGGGAAATATGGTCTCTGATATTAGTTCTAGTCAGTACACGCGCTGCTGCATTTTGGATTAACTGAAGAGTTTTTAAAATTTTGTTAGGGCAACCTGAAAATAAAGAATTACAGTAGTCCAGCCTGGAAGTAACAAACGCATGAACTAGTTTTTCTGCATCTTGTTGAGACAGGATGTGCCGGATTTTAGCAATGTTACGGAGGTGACAGAAGGCGGTCCTTGAAATCTGTTTAACGTGTGATTTAAAAGACAGCTCCTGGTCAAAGATAACACCCAGGTTTCTGACAGTGGTGCTGGAGGCCAAGGCAATGCCATCCAGATTAACTATGTTGCTGGATAATGAGTCTCTAATGTGTTTGGGGCCCAGCACAATGACTTCAGTTTTGTCAGAGTTTAACATTAAAAAGTTATGAGACATCCAGTTTTTAATGTCCTTAAGACATGACTGTAGATTAGCTAACTGATGGGTTTCATCTGGCTTCATTGATAAGTATAGTTGTGTGTCATCTGCATAAGAATGAAAATGTATGGAGTGCTTTCTAATAATTTTACCTAAAGGAAGCATATATAGAGTGAATAGTAATGGTCCAAGCACAGAACCTTGTAGGACTCCATGACTAACCTTGTTATATCTTGATGATTCATCATTAACATGAACAAAATTATATCTATCCGATAGGTAGGACTTAAACCATCTTAAAGCAGATCCTTTAATGCCAATTTGGTGTTCCATCCTCTGTAATAAGATGTGATGATCAATAGTGTCAAAAGCTGCACTAATATCTAATAAGACTAGTATAGAGATAAGTCCCTCATCAGATGCAGTGAAGAGGTCATTTGTAACTTTTACCAATGCCGTTTCTGTGCTGTGATGCTTTCTAAAACCTGACAGCCATGCCACTGTTGCTAATCTCTGCTACATAATACAATAATTCTCAAGAAAAAAGAGGGAAAAACAGGTTTGTTCATATATTTGCCAACAGCACACCAAGCATCATCAGTTGCTGTTAAATTGTATTATTTTGGAGAATTAACTTGTTTTTTTCATTCCAGCTTCAGATGATCTTCCTTTTCAATTTTTAATGAAACAGCATTTTTGAATATTTTCTTTTGTGTTCACTCCTGCTATTTTAATATTAGTTAACGAGCCTATTGTAGCCCTCCCAACTACTCTCTCTGCTGCATTACAATACTGTCTTTTCATGATTAACAATCCTCAGTTGGAGCTAAATCAGTGCTAAGGTGCTATAAGCATCAAGGAGTCCAGACTGAAGACATGGTCATCTGTGGTATAGGTGCTCATGGCGATGTTAATGGTAAGAGTATAAGAGCCACCAAACAGTATGAAAATGCAAAATGAAAAGCAATGATATCATTTAAACACATCCACAGTTACTCACAAAATATATTCTTTCTTATAACAGAATGACAATCTGCCACAAATCAATAGAAATGCAGACAACAACCCAGTTTGGCCTGAGGAACATTTTACTCATCTCCCAGTACCTCACTAAAATGAAAAATGTCCTGTTTTTGCTGATGCAATTTATGGTGTGTTGCTTTGGGGCTGATACACAGTCATGTGTTAACAGATTATATCATGCTCCTGCATGCTTTTGCATAGACAGTGCAGGTCTCACATTGCCTGTCTGTCAGTGGTGCGTGCTGACACATTGCGTCTTCCTGAATGAGGCATGAGGCATGGTGGATAGAGAAGAAAGTGTCTCACCTTGGTAGCCCAAACACATTCCAGTGGCACTGAATCACCTGAAATGTGGGTTTGGAGGATGAGTGAGATCCTGAGTTGTATGTATAATTGATGTTTGTATGTATATGTGGTGATTCATTCATTAATTTCTCTTTTTAACCAGGGAAAGACACCGATTTGGGTTAAAATCTATTTTTCAAGAACAACCTGGCCAAGAGGGCAATTTTTCATGATAAGATTGAAAAAAAAAATTTAGAGTAAGTATACAGTAATTTAGTATAGAAAAGATAGAAATAAGACTATATACAGTACACAATATACAACTTTTTGCTTTTGCTTGAATAATTCGTAACTGAATAATTGTATATAAGAGTGTAGAAGAGCACTGATGCTATGCACAGCATAACATTTATATTAGCAATAATAACAATAAATATAACAAAATTAAAACAATGAGACTGCAATATCAATGTATGTTATATGGGTCCAGTATATATGTGTAAACTGTCGTGCAAATTGGAAAAATGTAACTACAGTGCAGTATCATATGTACAGACAGACAGGTATGTGGATGTGAATGGTACTGGATGGTACAAAATTTAAAATTGCGTGTGTGTAACAATCTGTTTTGTGGGACAAGTAGTTGTTGTATGAGATCATAGATTAAAGTATGCTTTTAAGTTTGCTTGTGTGCACATTCTTGTATGTATGTGGGTCTGGATGTGAGTATTCTGACACATTGCGATGAACAAATCAGGCACACTTCTCCTTTCATGATTTTGGGAAACTTTTCACGAGGGACTATTATACTCTCCTCTCCTCACTCCAACACCAAAGTGGTGTTCTGCCTTTGTAGCAAATCCCTGTTTTCTCAAAAGGGCTGCATCCACATGGGAAACAGAACACTTTTTCAAGACAAGCATGAGAAGCACTCTGACAAAACAGACAACAAATGGCAAGCAGAAATGCTGATATTGTCAGGCTTGTATTCATCGCTTTTCCCCATCAGGGAACAGCTATAGTCTCTGTCATAGTTTGTCATTTTCCCTTGTTTCTTTCTGCTTTTGGACTACCCATGGCGGAAAAACGTTCTGGCAGCAGAGGGACTCGCCAAGGTTGCAGGGCCTTCAATCTTCACTTCGTCCCGAAAAAGAGCCCACCTTTGCCCTTCTAGTTTCTTCTTCTCCTTTTAACCTTTGATTTACTTTTCTTTATCAAAAATTCAACAGAAGCAAGAGCCCTATGGTCTCCTCCTATGTGCTGGGGGCAAAGGTGCTCTAGATTAAAGAGAAACTTGCAAATTGAATTCACACTTGATGAAACAAACAGATTTGCATGTGTCTATCCGCCTGAGATGGGTGGCCAGCTCCAGGCAACGAACTGTCCCACCTCCAAACAGCGCAATGCACTAAACTAATTAATGGGCTGCTATTGGAGAAATGTGTCACAGAGTTTGAAGTGAGGCAATGTAGATCAGGCAACCCCAGTCCAAAAAAGGTTCAAATAGGATGGAACCATTTTGTAACCTTAGGAACACTTTCAATTCAATATTGTGGGTTTTTTTACGTGTTGTTATCAGTCCACCTCATTTACATCTCAAGCTGGGAAAACAAATACCGGTTCTACGCTGTTGGTCATCAGACAGCTTACATTGTCATTTCTTTGTCATATAATGGCAGTACATAAAGTGTTCAGGCTCTTCTATATTGTGTTGACAGCTGGGCATTGGAGTTGACAGCTGAGTCTATTATATCCTTCCTTTTTTCATGAAAGGATGTGTTACCTCAAATTACATCCATTTATAAATTACACAAGAGGTGCTGCTGTCCCTTGGTAAACATCAAGAAATCCCCAGGGATCTCTCATTGAAAACCTGGCCAAGGACGTAGGATCATAATGGTGACAGAGAGATGAAAAGAAGCCGGAGAAGAGGTGACCGACAGGTACAAAAGGAGAGGAAACAAGTCATTGATAATCCTGTGCAACGATATGACCTCACTAAAGGATAAGACAACCCGTCTGCTGTCAAAAGCCTGCCTTGCTTTAAGTTTTGCATTCTGTTCTTTACCTCAATATGGTTAAAAAAATCTCTGAGCCTATGGTGGAAATTTAGGGTTTTATTCACGATCGCGTAGACAGAAAAATAGAGACGGCGGACTGTGTGTATGTCAATGACAAGTAGTGTGGACAGTATAGTTCAGGAAAAGGTCTGCAATGATGCCATTTTTGACGGCCCCAGGGGTCTTTGGCTGTGCTGTGCGTTGCTACTGTGTTGTCACTGTCATGTCTGTGATGCAAGTAATTCTCATCACTGGGTAATAAGTTGCCTGACTTATTGTTTGTGTGTTTTTCCCATTGGTTTCTTTGTTATCCATCCATCCAGTTTCTACCGCTTATCCTGTAGGGGTCGCGGGGGGGCGGGGGGGCAGCAACCTAGCTCTGCATCTTCAGGTGAAGGCGGGGTATACTCTGAACAAGTCGTCAGTTCGTCGCAGGGCTGACATAAAGAGACAAACAACCATTCACACTTACGGGCAATTTAGAGTGACCCATTAACCTACCCCCAGTTTTGCATGTTTTTGGACTGTAGGAGGAACCCGGAGTACCCGGAGAGAACCCACGCAGGCACGGGGAGAACATGCAAACTCCACACAGAAATGCCCTGACCCGGAATTGAATCCAGGACCTTCTTGCTGTGAGGCGACAGTGCTAACCATCATTTCCATTATTGCTAAGTTAGTTATTTCTTCTCATGATTTCTAATAGAAATCTATTTTTTTCTAATTTAGATTTTAAACAAATTACGAATGAAAAAATGTAATTTTATTATTTCTCAGAGGAAAGGAAAAAACAACACTGTAAGTTTTCTTACCTTTTCTTTACAGAATTAAAGAATCCTTTTTCCAATCTTGAATTAGCGAGTTTACAGACAGAGCACATTTCCTTTTCTTTGTAAACGGGAAAATAAACATATCTTTTTTCTAAAAGACAAAGAATGGCTTTGCCTATAATTTTAATTTTGAATAAATCCTTTTTTTAAAGAATATCAGCAGAATATTTTTTTCCAGGAAGAAATTGAGATATTCACTGTCCCCTGCGCTTTCAGACTAACTACAAATTTAAAAAATCTTTGTATATCTAAACTACCTTTTATTTTTTTTCCCCCGTAAAAACTGGCATGAAACTCTGGCTAATGTGCATGCATGCTGAGATATAGTATTTGGGCTCCACTGTGTTGCCCAATAGACAATATCCTTTATTTTCAATAATATAAAATTGCCTCATATCTTTTGCCATGAATACACTGATGCGCCTTGTGATCTCAATGGCGTTCGTTGCCAAGAGTAGGGCTGCAAATCAGTTTTTGTCTTGTCAGTTATCATCACTAGCTGCCATGTTTGCTACTGTTGTTTACACATACTTGCCGCTACATGCATGTAAAGCGAGGCCGCAGTGTTTAGCGTTTACATCCCCATAAGTAAAACATCTTTTTGTTTTGTGACCCATGCATTTGCTTCCACATAAGTGAGCCGGCCATAACACATTAAATTGTTGTATCTCAGATTACGGCCATTCTTCCTGCCTCTGGAGTTTGGAAATATTTTAATTTGTGCAGTTTACACTTCCGATGCCTCCATAGTTGATGTGTGGGTGTTGGATAGTATACAAGGGGAGTAGCTGCACACCCCAAATGCCCCCACTGTTACATCAACAAAATATTAAGCTGGGGATGAGAGTAGGCTATCACCACTGAAGAGAGGAGAAAGCAAAATAATGACCAACTACTCTAGGATCTATGCAACACTGTAAAAACACCATAAAGAAATCGTTTTATATTTTATATACATGATCTTTTGACTCAGCGTTGCAGTCATGACACCTGTCACCACAAAACCCTTTTTCCTAAGGGATATAATGATGCGCGTTAATGAATTCCATGGAAATAAATATGGTGAGCGGGCTGCAGTCTGAGGTAGGCCAACCGTTTTTATTAACAGCTTTTATTGTATCATGTACAACAGATCAGAACAGATTATATATACTAGTGTCCTGCCCAGGTTTTTAAAAAGGTTTCCTAAATTTAACAGTACAGTCAATGTCCCAGATGACTTACTGTACATACGTACAGCAATAAAGACCATAGGAGTCTGTCATTAAACCATTATGTGGGCTACTTTTCAACAAACCTTAAACAACTAGGCCTAAAATATCATCTCAAATCCAAAGCCTGTCCTCCAATTTCATTATCACTCTTGCCCTTCAGGCAGAAGGTACAGGCAACATCGTTAAGTCATCAGCTCACTATGCATTTCATACTGCATGACTTGCTCTTCTGAGATCGGGAGTCTTACAGTTTTTTTCAGCTCAAACTACTTGACTGACTGGTGACAGGGGGTCACACTAGATGCATCCAGTCTGGTCTACACATTACATTTGGTTACAAAACCACACAAAGCGACATGACAAGAGATGGGAAAAAGGCAAATTTTCACAGTTGAATTTCACAATAAACATCTGACAGAAACAAGCACTACGGTTTGTTCTGAAAATAAGAAAAAGTAAAAGAAAAGAATGTTTTATGAATTGATGGATATGGCCAGCACTGATTGTCCATTTGTCGAGATGTTTAACCTCATAGAAATCTGCTTTGAGGTGGCAACACGTCGGTGTCTTTGAAAAGTTAGTAAGTAATCAGTAGTAATTAGTAATTAGTAATAGTAATCAGTGACTTCTCATCAAACATTGCTCTGGGGGTTTTGTCTGTGAGCTCCAAAAATTTGTTGACAAGTGGAAGATTTTCCTAAAAGTCATTTGTGACCTAGGTGTCAGCAGATACCACTGGCTTTTAACATCCCTTCGTCCTCCTGTCCATCAAATCTACTAACACCACTTACACACCTACATGTCCTCAATTGCCACTGATCATTATTATTGTTTTTGTTGTTGTTTTCTGTATTATCTTCTCTTATCTTTAGGCCACATGTATGTTACGATATTGTATGCTCCTGGGTTCATTTTAAGGAAATTTTATTCATTTTTTGCTATTATGTCCCAACTTGAGGTTTTATGACGTATCCAAAGCTATTTCTGTTACAGTTCGGGCCACAGACCAGCAAAACAAATCCCCCTTCACCCAGCGTTTACTTGGCCTTTATGGCATCCTCCCTGCTGGTTCCCAACAGAGGTCAGTGGGGAGATAAATTGGCATCAGGAGCCACAGATAAATCCTTCTCTCTCACTGGGTATGGTCATAGGTGCAGTGTAGGCAGACAACCTCACTTGTCCCCTCTCCCCGTCCTTACAACTGTTTCCCAGATGGAAAAAAATGACAATGTGTCAGTCATTACCAAGTGGTCATCCTTTCATCTCTCGTGTTGCCCTCTCTGTCTCTGCCTCTTACCCCATGCTTTATTTTAATATTTCATGAGGGTTCTGCCCTGTGGGTTGTTAAAAGAAAGGGAGGATCTGGACAGGAAATCCAAGGGTCGGTGGCTGGTGGCTGAGCTGTGGCTTTGTTCTCATGGTGATCTGTTGGTTTAGGTGGAAGAGGAAGTTGTTGAGTGTCACAGTGCTGAAAACAGACCAAACGACAAATTATATGGCCTCCTGGAAAGAAAATAAACATTTGCAGTTATTATTAGGCTTTCAAAAAATGTGCGACAGATGTAATGGAAAACATTTTCAAAAGTTACCAAAGTTAAATTCTGTCGTAACTGTCATCACAGCTGGCATGCAGAGGATGTGTTGTGTCAGTTTCGGAAATGGTTGCAATGCAGCAAGTCAATCGTGACTCACCCTCAACAAAAACAGTGCTGCATAGCAAAATAATATCCACTCAAAGGTCCATTTGTTAGCTTTTTAGAAGCTTTAAACTATATCTTGCAGCTGTCATCAACAAATCCAACTGGCTCTGGTGTCCCCAAACAAAGTGCAGTCAGTGAGTGCGTGAGTTGTTGTTGATGTTAATTTGTAGTTTGCAGTGCATTTCAACCGCAAACTACTCCTACAGGGTGTATAAACCATTTCAAAATCAACACACAGTCTCAAACGCTGACCAATATGTAGCTCAGTGCAAATATCAGTACAGTCCTTTGGTACAGGTCACTACATAAGAATTGTGAATTGGCAGTTCATAGTAAGGAAGACGATAATCAAAATGTTATTGAAAGTGTAATCCAAACGCAGACAACCTGAACTGTACAGTAATCTTACAGCAAATATTTCAGGAATAAGATGATTATATCAAACTGGAATTAAATGTAAAACTATTTTTTTTACAGTCAAATTAGACACCATTAAATATTACTAATATAAATGATCACCAGACCAGCTTTCTTTTTTTTTACTTTACCTCCTTCCAGCGCCCAGTTTTATGTCAAGGGTGTTGACAGGAAGCTGGCTGTATTTGTTTGTGAAGGCAAAATAAAACATGCCACACCTAAAAAGGCCTACCTACGTGATTATTATTCTAAAGGAAGGCAGCCTGTATTCACCGGCCTAAGACTGTCATAAAATGTCTCTCATCACATGTAAGTGTTCCTTCCTGAAGGAAAAGGTCACATCCTCTCCTGCACTGAGACGTGTGCCGTGGAGACGAGGAGAGTTGCTTTTTCTTCCTGCATGTGTGTTAACACCAAGGCTCATAAGATTAGAAACTCCACATGTTTATTTTACATTTCATATGGAACTCTGTTGTATGTGGCATGATAGACTTTCTAAGGCCCATTAATTCAAGGTGTGGTTTTATGATTATAAAGTTTTTTAACAGTAAAGAAGATATTATACAAACTTAGAAAAACCTTTTGATCCCCACCCCATTTGATATGCTTTCTAAACTCATCGTCTGTACTAATTAACATGATAAATTGAATTGAATATTTAATTATGTAATGTCTCGCACAGTATACAACTTAATAGTTAAAATAATATGATACATTTATATACAATTCAATAATAGAAAGAATGAGTTCACAAACGTATCCTTTTTTCACAGTTCTGGTGTTCTTTGTCATGCTGGCAGATATCTTTTGTTACGTTGTTATATATTTCATTATATTTCATTCCATATGAACAAATACATACATATTCAGCTAACAATTTATATGAAAACAAGTAAATAAATATAGTATATTTTGATCAAATTATGTTCTGTCAACAGTATCTACTGCTGGTCCCCTTACTTGTGAAGAAGTCAAACCTAAAACACTCATATGTTATGCTACTTGAAGCTTGACTAATTCCATATTGCCATGGAAACAGATTTTTTTCTGGCCTCATGGAGACTTTTCTCCCTTACAGTATAAAAGAACACAATCATAATGGCAAGCTGATCTCTGTTGCTTGTTGCTCACATAATACCCGAGAGCAATGGTCCTGGTGCGTTAAGTTTACCTTAAACCTGATTGAAGAAGGGTTTTGGGGTGGCAGCAACTAAACGAGATGAAATGAATTTGGAGGAGGTTAATTAGCTTAATAAGATTGGGGAGACAGGGAGTGGTCGTAGCAACAAAGGTTAAGAGTCAGAGCTATGGTTATGTTTCGCAGGGGGTTTCTGAGCCATGAGTGTCTCTGGAACATGCCAGAAGTACAATAGGGGTGCTAATCTGTCAAATTAAATGGTACTCGCAGGAATGGTTGTAGGTGCAGGAGTGGCACTTGGGCTCCCATCCCAGGAATGAAAAAAACAAATTAAATTTGTGTAGCTTCACTCTAGCCCCAAACCTCCCGTCTACCCAGTACTCGTTTCCTTGATTGAATTTGAGCATTGTGCACAAGCCTGGGTATAATTTAACGAGAGGGATACGTCTGTAAAGTTAAAATGATGTTTTTTGTAAGGGATGTTTATACCCCTGCCTTAAAATTCATAAATTAAATCTTCTCTGTGTAAATTGGGGATGCGAGCCATTTATTTCCAGCCTATATAATTTACAGCCAATATGCTGTTATAACTTCAAAATTCAACTTGCAATGCTTTCGGCTCAGATTAGAATGTGTTAAATGCTATGATGAAAAACAACAGAGGTGTAGTCATGCTTTAAAGGTGAAGGCATAAAAACTGATTTAAAAATATCAGCCATGATCCATAGCATTTAAGTCATACCATTTACTGCAGCCTTTTTGTTGTCTCTTTGGCTATGATGCAGTTAAATCAGTTGATTCAGTGCGCAATCAAGCCATAAAAGCCCAAACTGCTACTTTGAGCATCCCCCATTCGGCCTTTTAACACTAATCAATACTTATCAAGCTTCCCAAATTTGCATCTATTAAGATAGCTTATCATTGCTTGTTTAAAGGCCAGACCAACCCGTTGAGGGTTGATCGTTGACTGTGCCCACTCTCAAATTATTTATAATTATCTCTTGTCAGAATTAGATATAGAGTATTTGTTCACTGCTTTATTGGCAATAAAATCAGGGTGATGAATAACAAATTGCGTCCACAGGCTTAATTGTGGGGTCCTTGATGGATGAGTGTCTATTTAAGTAGTTAGATAATGCATTAGAAATAAAAAGAAAAAATAAAATAGAATAAGGAGAGCTTTCCTGAGCAGTGAGCAGTAAAAAAGCAAAACTTTTATTAGTATATACATGGTACACTTGGTAGTGACATAATGTCTGAAAAAACAATATTACATTTCTAGAGGTCCCAACAGCAGGAAAAAGACTCAGAGAACATAAAAAATGTCAGAGAGTTTTGCAATGTAGTTTGCTGCCTACATGTTCAGAAATAAAGGATACTTTTACTGGCTGTGATATATCTCATACAGCACTATCGCAGCAAGATTCATGGCTGAATTAAATATTTCACTCAAACTGTTTCTATATAGTTTATTCTGGAATTGCAAATTAATTGTAGGACATTTTCAACCTCCTGTTAATAGACTTTGGCACCACAAAACAAGATGAAGGGGAAAAGAGATTCCTCTCATTGCTGGGGCATCAAAAACTGATGTTTTATCACATCTGTCTTTGTCTCACCAATAAGCAGAAAGTACTCTTTTGTGTCTGGATAAGATGCATTAGATAAGTATGACCTTGCAGTTGCAGTTTCCCTAGGCCCAGAATCCTCATGAGTCCAGATTAGTTAACCTTTAATAAGTTGGCCTTTGACTTGAGGTGGTTGATGGATTCCTGTGTGCCCAAATTTGTCCATGCGTATGTTGCTTCTAGGCTGGAGTATTATAACCGCACTCTTATCTAATTCTTCCAAGATTCTCCGTCTGATCCAGAATGCTAACTGCACAGTTTTACTTTACTGGCTTGTTGGCACTGGTTGTCTGTCATATCTTGAATCGAATTTAGAATACTTTTCCTGACCTACAAAGCGCTTAATTTTCCCAGGGTCCATCATATTTTATAGAGGTTTTAGTACCCTGTTACTTCACTAGATCTTCATGCTCCTAAAATGCATTGTTACTGGTGGTTTACAAAGATTGTAAATGTACATAATTGGAGCCAGATCAAATGCCTCTCCTGTCGAACCATCGTCGAGTCTCAGTTCAGGGGGCAGACACTCTGCCTCGTCCCCCATCAAAATGATTGAAATTGAGCTGAAATTTGGCAGCGTGACTCGGAACTGCAGCTTGCAACAGATAACAGATAACACCCAGTGATGTATTTGGGCTGCTAGATGACTCACCAGCAGCGCTATAAGTTATGGGGCTGTTGCCCCCTGGTCGCTGGTAAGGTATGGTATCAGTCAACGGTCTGCCCAGATTCATTTGGTTTGCTTTTTTTTTTTAACATGAATCTTTTTATCGTTGGAACACGGGAGTACTTAAAACATCGACGACATTTTAAATTCGTACTACTGTCATCTGATAATACACCCAAACTATGGGCTACACCCTAATGAAAAAAGCACATTCGTGTACATGTGAGAATTTGCACTTCGGAGACTGTGTTAGCGGAGTACACTGCCTTTTTGAACTGGAATCCTGAGCAAAACCCAGAAACTTTGGCAACAAAGAGTGAGGAGTGACAGTGTCTCTTGCTGACAGAGCCCCTCTACACAGATAAAAGGACTGTGTTATCTTCCTCCTACCCATTGGATCTCTCTGGAGGCCTGGAGGTTGGACCCTTGCTCCATGCTAATCTGCACAGATTGGCCATGGTTTTTAGGGCTGGGAGCCCATACTCACAGACTATGTGACACAGGGCCAGATAAGCTGCTAGAGACGGTTCCATAGGCGAAGGATTAACCAAGCAATGTTTTCCAGCTTCGTCCACATTCAAATATTATCCGTGGCCAGGCATCATGGTGCAGGTAGACAGATTGTATACAGATTGTCCCATGATGATGTCAACTTGGAGACAAAACCCGGGATAATACAGACAAACTTATATTAAGACACCCATACACAG
>KV751319.1:7457040-7490218 GCA_001698575.1 Mola mola
CAACCAAGTGGAAAACATACCTACCATTAAGACCAGTACCAGTTTTGAAAGGTCCATACATACTGTGGATTACAAACCCCAGTATCAAAAATTCATTCATCTGTTGGAATTTATGCAATGGTGAAATCAGGGAGCCACCAGAGAGCTCAAACTCCCTAACTAATTCATATACAAACTAGTCAATCCATATCTACAGACAGATATTTGCAAGCAATTATGCATTAATTCTACTAAACTGAAACCACATCCTCTGGCACACTAAAGTAAGGTAAACAAACTGCCTGTTCTTAGGTTGCTATGAATGCCTTCTACAAAGGGGACTTTTATCAAACAGAGCATGGGAACAGTCACTAGTTACATACATTTGTGATAAAATGGGGACTGCCTCCTTCAATAACTCATTAAAACAAACCCCACCGCCACCCAAAAAAAAAAAAAAAAAAAAAAACCCTAAAAGATTAATGTGAGGGTAATACATCTGAGGATATAATGCTGGTTTATGTTCCCATGTTTCATATGCACATAATTTGGGGAAAATGAGAAAGGAATGCCTATTGTCACAAACTAAAATCCTGGATGAGTCCCCTTGTCACAAACTGGTGAGAAGTAGGCCTATGCAAGAGACTTGGCATAAAATAAAAGTCATTTATTAAAACTAAAGCCAGAACAAAACAACAGACAATAATATAAGGTACCTGCCGGCTGTAAGGAAGGGAAAGACAGAGCAAGCTCGTGCACTCCTTTAGTGCCTCCAGGCAGGGCTGTACAGAGAGGCCAATATGTAGGGACGAGGAAACAGAGCTGCCAGGGGCCTCTTAGATTTACCAATGTTATATCATTATTTCAAGGCCTTGGCAGCAGGCCCATTTTGACCATTGTCATCCTTATCCCCATGGTTTATGCTGCATTCACATGGAAGATGGCAGACGGCAAACCGGATGTCATTTTAGAGGAGGACTATAGTAAAGAAGAGTAAAACGGTACACTACAAGTAAACTACAAGTAAACTACAAGTAAACTACAAGTGACGGTGACGGTAACGGCAAATGGAAATGTTGTCAAACACTTAATTTATTGAGAAAATATGGCTGACATTGACAATGAGAAGATTATTTTTGGTGCAACAGTACCTTTAATTGTATCAACAGAGCCTGACCTACAGAGATGTGACTAGAAAAGCTGATATATGGCAGGTAATCAGCACAGAGTTGGGTGGAATACCAGGTGGGTAATATGGGAAGTGTATTATGCTATATTAGGTACATTAGCTTATAAAAGCTGCATTTTACAGCAATTTTGACTTTTTATATAAAATAATAAACAAAAAATCATTTTTAATAGATTTTATTCCATTCACATGCATGCTTCGTTTTGCTGTCTTGGTGTAACTGTGACTTTTTATTCTTCCTCTTTCAGCTTTGATTTTGCTCAGCTTTTACGACGGCTGCTCTTCCTGACACAACCCTCACCATTTATCCGGGCTTTGGACTGACACTAGAAATACACTGGTTTGTGACCCCTAGTAGGCCAACAGACTATTCAGTTGAATATTTAGAGTTTTCCCTCTGAGATCAAAAATTGGATGTGACCATTACCAAACACACAAACAGTCACAAAACTGAAGGTTTTCTGCACAATTATATGGGTGTCACTTTGTTTAACGGAATCGTTCAGGTCCGACACTTCTGATAAGAATGTGGTCTATGTGGTGGGATACAATGTCATCCGTCTTTGACAAAACCACTTTGTGGAGTTGCCGGTGGCTTCCACACAACAAGAAATGGATCCAACGACAATACCATCCATCTTTTCATGTTCCCAGTACTTCTCAACTCTTCTTCTTCCAGTTTCTCCACAACTTATTGCCCTGGGAAAATCCAAATAAATAATGTTATGCAGGATTAAATGATGGTTTCCATTGTAAATGAGCTGATGTAAATGTGAAAAGTAACTTCCTGGCAACAAAATAAAAAACCGGCTTGTGTGATTATGCAAAGAAGTGCTCTCAGTAGCTGGCACTGACCTGGACCTGGGGGAGGGACCATTACCCTCTGTGTTAATGAGCCCAATTTCAACAACATATTGATGGAGCCTTACACATTAGGCAGACATTACAACAGACACTTATCTCTGGCATTGATCTCTCTTTATATGTCTTTACTGTAACCATCTTTTGGCTCAGAATTCTGTTTAACTTTTTTTTTTTTTTTTTTTGCATTGCGACAACTCATTTATTCTTGTAACAAATCATTTTATATGAACAACCAATCCAATTTCCTGTTAGATCAAACACAACACATTCTCAACAAACTTCAAAATCTCACAATTAGTGATATACATAAAAAGAAAGCACTATCAAACAGGAAATATATATCTATTTACAGGTCTGTCTTAGTCACAGAAATATTAAAACCTCGGTGCATCCGTTCAATATTGTACCTGTGATTTGAGATGTACATGATTGGGACCCCGGGGATCTTCCTGACCCTCCGCTTCAGATCTCTGTCCACAGTAGCCAGGATATAACACTTCTGCTGTGTTACCCATTTGGACTAAACAATCATCAGCATATATTCCCTTGTGTGTGCAGGGAAGGCGCTCAAACCTTGGATCCTTGACTATCCTGAATGCAACTCTGTACTTCATTCCAAGCTTCTCTATCTCTGCCATCACACAGTCTGTGATATATGGGATACATTTTGCATACAGGCAATCCATCATAGACTGAACAATGTCTAGTTTGGCCTTGATGGAAAAGTTGATGAAATTGGTGTCGACTAGAATGTGGTATGGAGGACCTAGCTGGGTATTGTACTGGAAGAAGAGGCATGATGGCTGCTTTGGCACTTCTCTCTCCTTAATCTGTGAAGGGTCTTTCTTCTTTATCTCTTTTTCTTTAGCTCGGTCTTTCACTTTTATTCTTTGATCTTTCAGACTAATCATTCTCTTCATTACAGGAAACTTCTTTGTTTTCTGCTTACCCATATTTTAAATTTGAGGCATAGGATCTAGTTGGCTGAGTGCAAATGGCTCCTCTTCTCCTCGTGTGTCGAAGCACTCTCGTGCTCTTTTACTCATGCCTCCTCATCAGAAGCAGCATCTTTGTCCTTTAATGTGGGCTTAAAACCCCACAAATATACGATCTGGGTTTCCACTGACATTAAAATAATTTCACTGCCATTCCATTTTGAAAATAAAATGCATTCACTCCCACTTTACAGCTATCAGCAGAATTCTCATCCATTTTATGGTGTAACCACACATTCTTTGAGGGGGTGGGGCTAGCTCCAAAAAATATGCACAATATACCATCTGTTACCTCATTACACATATTAAAATTGTCTCCTTTTTAAGAAGCCTGTCAGCTTCAATTCCTATCAGCATTGCAGTAGTACTATATTGCATTTTTAAATTCAGTAAAGAAGATGATAAGAACTGAGTAGGTAATGTTACCAACAGTGGCAGTGAGAACACATGAGGCAAGTCATTACTTCAGCTAATAAAGTTGCCAATCGTTGTAACAAGAAAAACCATAGACGGCATTTTTCTCATCAATCATGTTTCTCATCAATAATTCACAAAACTGAGTTTCAAAGTAGTCTTGGTAGCTTATACTTATATTTGCAAAATGTTACTTGTTAACTGTTAATACAGTATAGACTTTGATAACAAATCCAGTGTAGATGGTGAAATCAGTTGAAACAGTGTTCAAACAGTTGCTTAATGCAGGCAGATGAAACACATTTCAGACACATACAGTAGCAATCAGGCTTGTTGGAGAGACATTCTGAAGGCAGTAGCCACAGAGAGGCGTGCCCTCGAAATACAGACGATCTGCTTAGAAATGTGAATTTGAATTATGATGCAATTTAATAGAGCACATAGACAGTATGTGTAAGTACCCTGCATGTGTTGTGAATGAAGGATTGTCAAATAAGTTTCTTGTTGACACAAATCCAAGTTGGGAATAAAATGTATTGAGTCAGAAATTTGAGAAGTCTAATGGTCAACATCAACCTGAAAAAATTCCATATTAATATCATGGAATTTTTGCCAATGCACTTTAAAATTCTGTGGGGGGGCTCTCATTTGGACCCCCCTGGAACATCTATACCATGACAACAGCCTTAGATCCATCCCATAAACCACAGACAATAAGGCAGATTGGAAAGTTAGATGGCAGCAGGATGGGGAAGACAAAAGAACCTGAGTTAAAAATTTTCCAGTTTAAATTCCAACTTTGGATTTAAATGTCTGAGTGGAGGCTTAGTGGGGATTTTTCATTGAAATGCAAACCATTTTACTTGCAGTGCCATATACTAAGGGATGACAATTAACATAAATTCTGATTTTCACCACATAAAACTAGAGGTTTTTGAGCCAACGTGCTTGGAAATACATTTATTCATCATGCAGTCATTCATTATTCATGTTTATGTGTGGCTTACAGACTATATACTTGAAATTTGGTCACTTTGGATGTAATAAGTGTCTGATGGACACTTGCACTCAGTCTGCGGGGATGATTGTCTTGGCTACTATTCCTTTGAAAATGAATCACACGGGATGTCCTGGTGGCCAAGTGGTTTACACTTCCTGTCTTATCTGTCACCTCAGGTTTTAGTGCACAAAGTTGGTGCAGTGCTGTAAAACCTGTAACCCCTGACCATCTGTTCCTTTTTGTCACCGTAAGGACAGACATACCCGACACGTATATCGTTAGAAGCCTTGCATGTGACAAAAGGTGATTTCCTCACACGGCCACTGCCATCCTTTCTTTAACCGCACTGTCTAAAGTGTCCTAGGTCACGTGTAATTAAAGAGAAAAACTGGTCCGAGCCTGAGTAGTGTAGAGGATTATTCCGCTTGATCACCTTATGTTCTTTTATTCATTCTTTTTTTTAATTCCTGGATGACTACATTCTTTTAGTATGATGAATGGAAATGCAACAGCCCAGTAATTTCACTCTCAAGCTATGGCCATTTATTATTTCTTGGGGCTTAAAGAAATGCAGCTAATTTTTTTAAAAAATTTTTTTTTTTTGAACAAAAGCACTTCAAAGTCACGCCAGACCTTGGGGCTATTGAGCCTAAGAACAAACACTCTCCAGAATTGAGTTGATACATAGCGAGCGTTGAATTTAATCCTTGATAAAATTCAGACCAACATATGCCAGGAGAAGAGAGAAAAACACATCATGGTTATTACTTCCCATTTATGTTCACTTTGCATTTCAAAGGCATGGCCTCTCCTACTTGTCACACTCCAGTTAACAGTTTAAATCCTGACACAGATGAAGCTCACAGACCTCCTTTGTGAGTTGACTGCTAAATGTCCAATGGCTGGATGTTGGAGAAGTGATGGAATCAGCGGGGAGGGACAGCGAAGGAAGGCAGAGAGGGGGAGATGATCTGAGGGTTTCTTTATTTGCTAAAAGTCACACAGAGTGATTGCCATCGGTGAAGCAAAGAGATTAGCGAGTGGGTGTTTGGCTGGGTGGACAAGTAGAATAAAGTAAAGCATCTGCTGCGAGTCTGTAGGTGCATATGTCTGTGCGTGTGTGTGTGTGTGTGTTTGTGTGTGTGTGTGTGAGTGTGTGTGCTGAGGTGATGGGAGGGAATGTCTTCAGTGAAAGGAGACAGCTTAAACCAATGTGTCTTATCCCACTATACTTAACCTCAATGCATTTTTCATACACTAACCTCATTATTATCAATCCATCACCTCCAAAAGTGAGAGTTTTACTTTCATCTAAAAGCAAGATGAATGTTAATCACCGATAAAGCACACACTGCACCAGTAAAAATCATTTGTAGGATAGCAACTGCATGGCTCCTTTGATAGTAATATACACAAGTGTACATCATCATTTTCTAAAACGGCAGTTTTACTTCATATCTCGATGGATAGGGCAAGGCCGAGTGCAGTTCATCAAAATTGTTCTTCTTGCTATGTTCAGTTTGCTGCCGTGTGCATTACACACATTTCCTAGTCTTGGTGATGCCTACAAAGTCTCAAATTTAAGTTAGAGTTAGAAGACGCAGCAGAAGCAGAAGCAGTTATCAGTCATAGCAAGCGCAATTACAGAAAATGTATGATCACAGGAAAAAAAACCACACAGAAACAAAATAAATAAATAAATAAATAAAATAAAAAGGAACATATCCACAGGAAGTGAAAAGGAATTCTTTCTTTCTTTATCATTCAGTTGGATGGTGGATAGTTTGGGTTGTGGCAGTAATAGATTTATGGAGGATTGGTAATAAGGTTTGTTTACAATGGGTAAACACATTCACACTGTGGATTTTCAATATGTTTGATTCCTACTTGGATCTGTTTTAAGTGATAAATTTCCGTGGAAAGTACTATATGTGGGGGCTGTTTGTTTTTTGGGTTTTTTTTTCCAGTTTTGACACAAAATCCTTACGGAAAATTCTTATATTTTTCAACTTAAGTACTATTTCTTCTGAACACTGAGGGCATAGACTTTGGTTGTTAGGACCAATTACCTCATTGTAGACACCTCCAATGAAACACTGTATAAAATTCTGTATAAAACGAATGTTTCTCCTTCATGACACTGATGGATATCCCGGTAATGTGATCAATTAATTGCCAAAAGGACACTATTTTACGCTGCTTTCCAATGTGTACAAAACAAAAACAAATTCAAATTGAAATAAATCTCCGTCATGAATTTGTTTGTCTTTTTGACCAAAAAAGACAATCGACTGATCGTGTCTGGGACGCTCCATCAGTGACAGAAAGCAGGAAAATTTGTTTTCAGGAAATATGGCTCAGGTTGAAAAATACCAGAATCCTCCTTTTAACCAGGAAACAGCACAAAGCGCTTGACAGACAGAGTCAAGCCATAATGTTTGAATCATATCAAAATTCATCAGACCTGCAAACTGCAGTTTCATCTTATTCCATGTGCTTTTGAACGTCTGCAACGTGTCAGCGGAGCCTGGATGAATGAGCAGGAAAGAAATTATTATTTTAATAGGAAACATCAGGGATTCAAACCACGTGGCAGCAACTGGGAGTGACTCTGTCTGTATGAGCGCCCATCTGTCAAAGTGTTTTTTATTTCTTTATTTATTTTGTACACCTGCATGTATCCGTGAATGTGTGCATATGCAGTGTGTGTGTTGCCAAATGTGAGAAAGGAACCAAAAAAAGGGGATTGAGCAGTTGATCAAAGAAGAAAAGAGGAGTACATGTATGCATATTGACACATTTGCGTGGGTCCTTGTGTGATTTTGTGTACATGTGTGCCAGTGATTTTCTTTGAAGTCAGAAGAAAAGAGACTTGTATTTCTGCACCTATGCTTTATTCAGTAGGAAGCACACATTCAGGGGCCTAAACACATGTAAAATGAACTCTAACTCATCTCTTTTGGGTAGAGACTTTTGTCTATTCGTTCATCTTACGAAGCACATGCACATCTCCGAAATATGTTGCTTTGCAGAGGAACATGACAACTTGACCATTAGTGGCATATCCTTGTGACTGAATTCACCAAGCCAGTGCCTCCAAACTCCGGCCTCTGTGAAAGTGGACTTGATCTTTTGACCTCTCCTCCTGTGAGACCCCCCCTCTCAGCCACATGGTTAACTCAGCTGTGACCCTTTGTGACCTTACTGGTTAAAGGGGAGGCAGCCATGTTCAGGAGGTCAGCCAGCTTCTGCTAAGAAGACGTTACACACCTTGAATGCTTAGAGCTGCTGGGTGAAGCAAAGCATACTTAATCACTTCCAATGCGGATGGAACCAACAGAAGAAAAAAAAAAGTTTAAGACCACATCAGAGACTTTGTGAAAGTCTGTGAGGGATTATGCATGCCGTTAAAAGCAGCCCAGGGGACTTAACAATATTTGAAACTTTATCCATGATGCTCCCTAAAGCAATGACAAATTTGGCAAAAAGATTTAATGGTTGGCGGCACCGTGGTGCAGTGGTTAGCACTGTCGCCAGCATGAAGGTCTTGGGTGCTGGGTCAGGGCCTTTCCGTGTGGAGTTTGCATGTTCTCCCTGTGTCTGCGTGGGTTCCCTCCAGGTACTCCGGCTTCCTCCCACAGTCCACAAACATGCAAACTGAGGGTTAGGTTAATTGGTCGCTCTAAATTGCCCGTAGGTGTGAATGTGAGTGTGGATGGTTGTCTCTATATGTCAGCCCTGCGACTTGTCCAGGGTGACATCGCCTTCGCCCGATGATGCTGGGATAGGCTGCATTGACGTAGTAGCCTTATTGACTTCAAATTAACAATTACCTCCTTTACTCAACTGCTAATTATCTGTTCAATATTATTTATTGTGTAACATAAAGAACATAAAACCATCTGCCTATAAGAGTTTTGAAAGCTCAGTTGCAAACCTGAATGTGTAATGTGTTTAAAAACATCTGATAAACAATAAGTAAGGTTGATCATGATGAGACTTGACACCTTCGTTTGTTTTCTCATCCAATGTTCAGACCCTATCTTTGTCTGCGTGGGTTCCCTCCAGGTACTCCGGCTTCCTCCCACAGTCCACAAACATGCAAACTGAGGGTTAGGTTAATTGGTCGCTCTAAATTGCCCGTAGGTGTGAATGTGAGTGTGGATGGTTGTCTCTATATGTCAGCCCTGCGACTTGTCCAGGGTGACATCGCCTTCGCCCGATGATGCTGGGATAGGCTGCATTGACGTAGTAGCCTTATTGACTTCAAATTAACAATTACCTCCTTTACTCAACTGCTAATTATCTGTTCAATATTATTTATTGTGTAACATAAAGAACATAAAACCATCTGCCTATAAGAGTTTTGAAAGCTCAGTTGCAAACCTGAATGTGTAATGTGTTTAAAAACATCTGATAAACAATAAGTAAGGTTGATCATGATGAGACTTGACACCTTCGTTTGTTTTCTCATCCAATGTTCAGACCCTATCTTGGACATCCCAGTATACTTATTATCAGCACTTTTGTGTTGCAAGCAGTCTAACATGCTGATTTGTCATGCTGACAAATGTCAAGAGAGAAACTACTTAGACAAACCCACATTTAGAACTTTTTTTTTTTTGCATGGAAGATTGAATCCAAATAATTCCATCACCCGGAGTGTTTCAAGACATGGACCCGACATTTATTAAATCAAATTGATATAAAAATAGTGAAAAATGAGCTTAAACCTCTCTAACCTTCTTTTGGCCTTCTCACAGATATTTGAGCTTTTAGAAGAGCGTTCAGTTTTCCACAGACCTCTCAGCACTGCTTCGCACACACACACACACACACACACTAAAACATCAATGTTCCACCACAATGTGCAACTCTTTACAAATTTGTTATATATTGCTGTGGTTAGTGTGCAGCAGAAAAGGATTTCACAGAGCACTTATAGAAAATCCTACTTATGCCCTATAATCCACGATAGACCCGATATTAAAGGATCTTGGTAGTACTTCCCTTCAGGCCAAGTTCACCTTACACCTAGATTAGTTTCAGGCTTTAGACTATATAGAGTTTTTGCCCTTAAAAGCTGAACTGGCCTAGTTTCACCTACCGGCAATAATGACAAAATTTTCTTTGAAGAGTTATTTTGACTTATTAGTTTGGCTTGGCAGGACTTAAAAACAGCACGATTCCACAATGCAGACAAGCCCTAGTGGCACAGAATCAGCATTGCGGCCGGTTTCTTCAGAAAGGTAATATGGTGTGATATTGGGGTCAGTGCCACCGGCTGTCTGCTCCAACCTCTCCGTTGAGAAAAACATGACTGTTTTCGTTTTTCTGTGTACATTTTCTGAGCTATGTAATTACCCTTGTCATCCCTATCGTGTGGCCACTGCAACTGTGCCAGCACAAATGTTCAACAGTGACCTGGTAATGACTTAAAAAAAAAAAAAAGAAAAAGAAAGAAATAGTTTACTAGGAGGAGTTTCATTCTGCTTTCCTTGTCCTAACTCTTATGTGTCAGAAAGAAAGAAAGAAAGAAAGAAAAGTGTGGATTGCCGTAAGGATTTAATTCTCTGCCTTTGCTGTCAGTGGGAGGACTGGGGGATGGGCGGGTGGCCCCATGATTGATGCACAAACAAACATTCTTGATTATGTTGCTTGGATGCAAATGATAGACTGAGGTCACAAACTTAAAGAGCCTGTGAGACAATAGACGTCTGACTTGCGGCCATACTTCGAGAATGCAGACTCTCCACGAGATTCATCATTACTTTGTTATGAGAGGTGTTTGATCCGGTCCCTCCTCGCCTTGTTTTGGCAGCATCTTCTTTGCCTTGCTGCCTATCGTTACAAATTCTGATTCGCAAAGTTCAAACATGCAGTCCCCTGAGGAGGATGGCTGATTCTACATCAGAGGGGGAGAGTGCTCCAGTGGGAGTACCCAACCCCCTGCTCTTCTGAAAACTCTTCAGAAATGCTGGAGGAGCTGATCATCCTCCAAACTTGTGAGCAGCTGTGCAGCAGGACAAAAACGTGCAAACAAGACTACATGTGGTTCATCTCATGTCAAACACATGGGGAATGTACGGTGATGGAAAGAATGTAGATTAATCTCACAACACACAATTGGAAGCTTCTTGTACATTTTCTTCCAATTACCTAGACATTATAGGGCCAACTTACAAAAAATATGACGCCACTCTGGGCCAGTTGTGTGGAAAAAAACACATTTGGAGCTGCAGAAAAGACGACACAACGATGAAGGCAGGCAAAAACTGGGAGAGGACACCAATTTGGCTCTTTCTGTCCAGCTTAGTCCTCTATGATCACTCAGCTAAGACTCAATGGGCCACATTGCAACCAGTAAATCAATTTGAAAAGGAGAAATGATGAGAGACAGCAGGAAAGGCTGAAGGCAGACAGACAGAGTGGGGGACTGAAAGAGACAGAGCAGGCCGCTGTGTCAAATACATCAATTGCAGGATGTTTAGAAATGAGGACAGACGTCCAGGGCGAGGGATGGATGGAGAAAGAGGCAGGACACAAGGTGGAGAGATAAAAGGAGGGGAAATGAGGGTGGAAGAATGCCTGAGAGAGCAAACAGGCCTCCCTGTCAGGGGTGTCAACAGTAGGAAATGTCGTTTTGATGACAGAAGGAGTAGATAAATAAGGGCAAACGTGTGAGCAGATCGATACCGCTCTGTGATGGCATACTGCATGCTTCTGTACTGCATTCCTGGAAGTAGTTGAGTTAGAATAGAGTGATCTGAGCAGATGCCTCCAAATTCTTAGTTCTGACAGTCCAGATTGTGATTTTAAAATGACAGCCAGCCCTCCGTGCTATGTCATGTCAACCTGAAAACATCAATGAAGGGATAATGAGCAATGATCTCATAGCAATTTGTTGTCGCCTTCACTGAATCAAAATATCAACAAGGTATCAGTGAGACTAAACTAAATCATCCTGTGCATGTCCTTCAGTGAAGCCTGTTACCGTATCTTTGGTTTGTGTCAAACATGCCACTGTTGGCTGTTTATGAATGATGAGAGCAGAAGACGGGTAAGAGGGGCAGAGAAATGGGTAAGGCAGAGAGAGAGAGAGAGAGAGAGAGAGAGAGAATGTTTTGGGGGGTGGGGTTCTCACTCCCAGTCCCCCTGGAGAAGCTGGCCAGACATTAATCTTCTCCCTTTGACAGCTCCCTGAAAGTTTCTCAAGAAGGACCATTTCCTTTAGCTATTATAATGCTTCACTCAAGCACAACCCCTGTGCTGAGTGTTTGGGCCAAGAAGGAAGGACTAGATAGACTGAAGGCGAGAAAGACAGGAGAGGTTTATAGGACATCGGGATTAGAATATATCTGGGAGCAATTAGTGGATCTTGCCACATTCACTGGAAAACACAAGTATCCTTATTTTGGATTCCTAATGAATATTGAATGAATGAACCCACTGATTAAACAATTTGAGCCCTAATTAAAAAGAAATTGTAAGTTTAAAATAAATTAAAGTAAAAATAAATTCAGTAATTAATGGTACAACTGTTAATAGCACAGTCTATTTTGTGGTAGTTGCTACACCAGAATTGTATGCTTCTTGGATGCCAAGGCAGCACCAGTGTTCACTTTTTTCTTCTCATAGAATTTCTGAGCTTGTATCGTAATATGCCAGGGGGAATTTTTCCAAAATCTTTGAACCAAGGTTCCCTTTTGAAAGTCAACAGTAAAAAGAAAATTTCCAGAACAGCATACTTGCACTTAAAAAATCAAATCAGAGATCTTACATTTCTGCTTTTGGGGTGGTTCCACACTGAGAAATAGCTAAGTCAAAACTCAGCGATAGTATTGACAAATTAAAAAAAAACATTTTGCATTTTGAAATAAAGTGTTAGTCAGTAAAGATTTTGTGGAAATCCTTGCATTGTGTCTGAATGCATTATTTTCCAGTTCATTTATATCTTTAAGCAAAAGACTACCCTGTGGATCTTGAATGTGCACTAGTAGGCCCTGTTTACTCTTCTTTTCAACTAAGGTTGAAGATTTAGCCAGCAGCTGGTTAGATTAGCCTAACACAAATAAGCCCAATTTCCCTGAAGCAGTACAGTTCAGTTCTGTATGGCATTGTGCACACTTTTTTGCTTTTCTATTGTTGATAGTTGTGGATTGTACCCTTAAATAGTGAACCACCCCACTCCAGTTTCATTACTCTTTGCTTGGGGTACCACCAGTTATCTGGCACCATAAAGGGGGTTGGAGAGTTAGACCCAGTGCAGTCCATTGATCGGTAGACAGAATCTTCACTTCCCCAGTGGTTGCGGGGGAGGGAATCACATGTGCCGTGTTTCATATCTCCCAATCATTCCAAAAACAAATATTTGCAACATGAAATACTGGATGTCCCCCTTTTTTTCCTTTGTTTACTGTGTTGGGCCTTTTTTGTTAAATTTATTGCAGGGCTACACTGTGTTGCATTGCTACGATGTCACGCAACTTACATACCTGCCACAGCTATAGCAGTCTGGTGCGTACCCCACCCAACAGGTAATGGTACAGTTGTGTACGGCATGGAACTGAACATTACTGCTTCGTAGAAAAAGAGCTATACTGACAAAAGCTAGCATGAAAGAACAAGCTGCAGTTGCTTCATATTTATGGCTTTGTTCCAAAAGCAGATAAATGTGATATTTGTCTCAATTTAGGACCAGGCTAGACTACCCACACTGTTATTTGCAAAATTAGACCTGACTTGTAAATTCAGTCATTTTTTTTTTAAATTTGCACGGATAATAACATAGGCATCAGTAACTATTTACACCTGTGACAGTTTCCGACACAAAATTAAGTCAATTGGAGATCCTCCTTGCCCTCCTAAAAATGGAGCTGTCAAGTTTTGATGTAGAACCCCTGTTTTCCTCCAGTCCCTTCTGTTAGCAGCTTGGACTATGGTCAGCCATTTCTCTAACTCTGGGTATGATTGTGGATGTGTGTATTGTGATTGTACCTGAGATATGTCTGCTTAAAGGAGAACTCAAGTACTTTCCAACTTAGGCTCTAAATTTCACAAAATATATATATATTTTTTTTAAATTAGCCCAATATTGAGTTCGATCACTAGGACCGTTTAGCTTGACAAGGCTTTACAATGCAATGTTACAGGGAAAGTCAGAAAATAAGCACTTTGTTTTGCCACTAACTCTGCTCTAAATGTTATTGCAAACTGAAGTTCCCTAACTTGTAACCACAGCAAAATAATATTCAAAAAAATAAAAAAAATATCCTGAAATGTCCGAAAAGACTAGTAAAAAGGCCTTATGTTAAAAAATAGTGTACATAATTTGCATCACCACTTTGCCTTGCAAGCTTTTTTAAAAATCAGGATAAACTGCAGTCTGAACAAGACCTGAGAGACAGACTGTGGCATCCATCTTCTCACATACCTTAAAAAAACCCAAACAATTTCTCAAAATGTCAAACTACTCTTTTAAACACAAATCTTTTCATTTGTATTTTTTACACAAAGCTGCAACATACAGTAAATAGCATAAAATGTATTGCTATATGTAGTTCCTCTCAATTTTAATAATCTAATTTGACGCGCTTGACTAATATCCATAAATCTGTGTAGTTCTGCAAACATTAGAATAATGCAGATTTCAGTTTCACGTCCTTTTGCCAAGGGCTATGACACACTAACAAATTTTAGTCTGTAAATCTTCTCACCTCTTTTTCTGTCACTCTGTTTTTCTAACACACAGAAAGTGACAGGCGCACTCTACCTATTATGAGTGGGAGGTCACACCTTAATGTGAGGTTCCATTGCACAATTTGACTTTGCACTGTGAACTTCTGCATGCAGACACACACACAAACACAAATTGGCACTGCTGGACAGTGACTTCTGTCACAGATTGTCCTTCAGGTATGGACAACCCTAGCTGGCACAATTATCTGACTGCGACTTCAACTATGATTGAAATTCATCACAGATCTCATGGGGTCGGGGTCACTGACTGCCCTGGGTAGCTTTAAAATCAGACAACAAATTACTTTCTTGACCCCTTCAGGTCAAGGACAGCAGTATAACCTCCACTGGAAGACCAGGAACGATGACAGTGATCGCTTGACAAAGTACAGTAGACGGTTACTGATACTGGGGGCAAAGAAAAAGGAAGGAAGAACATTATAGAGAGAGAATAAATGAGTGTGGATTAAAAGCTGGAGGTGTTAGGTTATAGAGTCAGAGTAGGCAGGAGAAAAATAAGAGAAATTTAGTAAATATGAGAATGTAGCGAGATCCTGTAATTGCTTCGGCAAGTCTCAGGCAGATGCTCCTAATACTTAGTCCAGGCACGTGTTGGCAAAATCAAACACTAATGCAGGAAAGTGTGACAAATCACCTGCGAACAGGTGAAATTCATATACTGTATCAAATTACAGTGCAGGAGGGATTTAAAATATTCAGCCCCTGACAGAATAGACGTTAACATGGTGTTTTAGAAAATACGATATGGCGCTAACCTATTTGTTTATTATGTTTTATTCCACCTAAAACATATTAAAATGTGAAATTGAGGCAGCACACATAAATCCCATTTAAATTTGGGAGTTATCCATCATTTTTTTTAATGTAAAAAAAAAAAAAGCTACTTGATTGAATTACATAGTTTTCAAAAATAAACTTGATTGATTAATGTATACGTTGCACGTAAGCCCCACCTCATTGTGAACCCTTGACTATGACTAACACCTTCTTGAGTCACATTTTACAGTCCATGAAATTAATTATTCTCTGACATTTAAATACCATGTAAATTTTGTTGTATTATCAGCAGCAGAGACAGTCATATAAATGCCAATGTCCTGCTGTTTCTGACTCCATCTTAAGATGACTTTTCTGGTTTTAAACTGAGTGTCTGATGGTCGGCGTTTCCAGCAACCTTTTTCATTGTGCCTTTATCAATGTGTTCAGTGGGCCATCCTGCAGTCAGTATTCGAACTCTACTGCACAGTTACTCATTTAGCCCTTTTTTGCACATCTTTTGTTAACCGTTGTCTACAAAAGATGTGCACCAGATCATGTCCTGGGAAAGTGTTTCCTTTTTCAATGCATTTAATTATCTCCAAACTGGGATGTGGGCAAGGGATTGCTACATCCACTAGTCTTCTCTTGCTGGGGCTCACTCATTGCTTGAAGAGTTGTAAGCGTGTGCTTCAGTGTGTGTGGGGGGGTATGTTTGTGCAAGCCTCTGGTCGCAAGCTCACCTCTCTAGTCTTTAGACCACCACAACCTAAAGAGTATATGTGAAATTTGACATGAAGCTCCATGATGTAAGTAATGTACCAACCAGCATGGCAAAACTTCAGTGCGGCCCAACTGTTCTACTATCTGTTCACGGCACGATCAAGTAGATAAAATAAATTGTGGGTACACTTTGACTGAGCACATTAATAATGGTAGCAATGTAATTTCATTGTGCTGAAAATGTTTTTAATTAGACAGATAATAGCAATTGATAATAATAGTAAGTAATAAAATAATAAAGCCATTAAAGATGGGCAGGCTTTATTTAAACAAAGAGAGCCATCTCAGTGGTAACTGAGAGAGAAATTCAAAAGGTTTGCCAAGAGCAGCTCTGCGATAACTAGATGTCTAGAGTAAATCAAACCTTTGAAGAATAACATAGAAGACAGATAACCTGTAGGTGATGCGTGACCATCCAGGAAATTGATATTTAAGTATCAAGCCTCACTTTTCATTTTCCATACCATCATTCACCAAAGGGGAGCGCGAGATTTCAGCCTGAAGATCATAGACAAAGGAGAAGAAGTTTTTACCGTCATGGTGGAAGGGTAAAAACAGTATCTCCTCTGACCCTGGGGTGCCCTGCTCATCAATCTTCAGCAGGTCATCAAATGGGCAGGGACAGAGAGGGCCAAGGCAATTGGATTCGCCAGTTGTGACGGATCCATTGCTGGTTGCTGCATAGTTTTTATTCTTTAAGGGAGCACAGAAAACACTGGGACAGAAACCTGTTCATAGATATTTAAGAAGACACTTGTGTTATATTTTGTTTAAAGTGAAAAAGTACATTTCTGTTTAACAGCACATAACTGATTCGCACATGAACTCTTACACACAAACCTACTCACACACTCAAACAACCTGGCCTTTAAACAAGGTCAACTCTCTAGCCGGGTAACAATCACACCTGATTAACATCTGAAGAGATCCATTGCCTTGGATATTGGTTTGGACAATCCTTCTGAACAGGTTGTCTTTGGGCATTTCAAGCATGTCATTTCCATCCAATAGAACTTGTGTAGCTGAGACACCGCTGCAGCCTAGAAAGACAGCTCTGTCTCTTCCCTCTATTCCAATGTGTCTTTCAGTCCTTTGTACAAGGACTTGATTGATTGATCGAATAATTGAAGATTTTCAAATTTCCCCACTGTGGGGCGAACAAAAGAACTATCCTATGTAACTGTTCAGTGGAATGTCTTTGTCGGTTACACTCCCTGACTGCACTACTAAACTAAATGACAGGGTTGAGAGTTTCACAAGTATCTCGTATTCATATTTTTGCACTTTCACACTGATGTGCACTACAGTAATGTGGAAGTCTATAATGGAAACTAGGTGAGGAGGAGCTAATAGGTCTCCATGTTGTAATGAAATATCAGTGTCTGTGAACAAACATGTATTGAAAAGAGGTAGAAATACAAAATGACTCAAGCAGATTAATGTATATTTGTGTACACATGAATATGTCAATCAATGAACACATGTACACATTCCCTACTCACACATGGCAGATATCCATAGGGTTGACATGACTAATTATTAAATCCTGTCTAGGCTCGAAACCTTAATAATCATTTGTGGCGAGCCCCATAGCTTAAAAGATAGCTAGTATTATTGTTTAACTAAGATATAAAAATAGGTCTATTGTACAATTTTCTAAGCTGGAATAGAAGTATCCCCTGTTGGCAATTTGCATATACTGAACGATCCATCATATTTATTAAAGTAGTATGTGCATTGCATGGGAGCCTTATGGGATGGGATTAATTGTTTCAGGTACTAGTCAAACCCTCTGGTGTTACTGTGTAAATAGTAATATAATATAGCTTGTGAAAAACTTTGAATTTAATAAACTTTCAATGGCCAAATATTGGAAAATATAAAAAGCTCATATTAACCAATAATAGCTGTCTTTTCCCTTATAAAACAATAAACTATCTTTACAATGTTCTTTTAATGGCAAGAATAGAAATGGGGTTCATGTTGAATGTGCCGACTGCAGTTTAATGACCCATCTTTCCCAGTTAATTGTTAAGCGTTTTTTAACCATTCAATGAGCCGCTGGTATGCTGGCCCCCAGGCATTACTGCCTCACTTTAAAGCAGCAATGATCCTTTGAATTGGATTCTATTGTTATGTTGTATATCTGTTCAAGCAGGCATTATTTTGTCATGAAATAGTAAACTGTAAAGAATCAGGACACAAAAACGTTAAGGGCTTCATAGGACATGGAGATGCTCAAATGGTGTAGAAAGGCACTGTCACGACAGAATGAGAAAGAGATATGTGTATGTCTGTGTGTGAGTTTGTGTGTGTATGGAGGTGACTGCTGTGAGTAATGGCTCCTGTCTGACAGAGCCTTGGGAAATGGAGTCAAAGCGATCGATACGTTATAATGTTAACAACGATCCCTCCGCCCATTGTGCTTCCCAGGACAAATCTATTAAAGATCCATCCTGTCCCGTCGTCGCCATCCTCTGCCAACAGCATGCAGGGAGAATAAAAGTGAGAGAGGAGGAAGTAAGACGGGATGAATACCAAAACGCAAAGCGATTTTCAAAAGCACTCTGTGAAATACTTGCTCATTTTGTGTCCTACAATGTTGTCGCACGTTCATCGCCATTCCTTTATCTCTTCTCTTTTTTTTTTTTTTTTTTTTTTTTTTTGCTTGCATGTACTTGTTGGTTATTTGCTATGGTCGGTTTGCAGCTCGATGGAATCTGTCTAGAAGGAGGAGTGATCCACTTGCTGCCGCATTGATTACACATTAACAAATCAATATTGACAAACACATTTTGACATCTGAAATCATTTCTGAAAAGGTGTTTTCGATAATACTTTTCACAAACACACATGTGGCTAGGGTCTTTAAAAGTGATTCTTTTGGGTAAAAAGAGGGTTTTGTGAAAATTTTACATCTAAGGGGAAATAGTCAGAAGAGTATCAAAACCACTCTCCTCCAGCTTGTCACCTAGAGATGTTCTCTCACACACACCACATATCTTGTCCTGTTGCACAAGGTCCACAATACTGTTTAAATTTACACAAAAGCTGTGATGTTTGGTTAAGTTTTGGCAGAAAACGCATGTGGTTAGAGCAAGGAAAAGATCATTGATTTTCATTAAGTTTATGAACCAGGCCTTCTAGTGCACTTAGGGTTAGAGGGTGAGGACCTGTTCAGGGCATCTGAAACCGACATGTATGGCTAAACATAGCTTGTACATAAAATCCTTGTGTGTCTTTACCTAACACTGAAGGGACTTCCTTCTGCATTTGGATGTCCCGGGAGGGGCCATGACAAAATATCCGTAACAGACGAGTGTGGACCCAAAAGTTGTATCAGAGAGGTTTGAAAGTGCTGGATTTAACAGTTCAGCCTGTCACTGTATCTCTCCAGAGAAGGGCAACTGGAGAAAAGTGTGTCTCTTTATTTCTTTGTCGTTGTTTTTTTATACGTGTTTGTGAGTTTGCAAACTGAGTGGCCTGTCACATGAGGATGAGCAGTGAGTAGTAACAACAGCTAATGTCAACCATCTCTAATGTGCCACATGTGGAATTTTCATTACATAGGAAAGTCAAGCAGTCACACAAGCGTGCAACATCATTGGCATGACAAGGATGAATGGGGTAGACATGGTCAGCTGAGGTTGGGCATGATCTCAGCTGCCCCAGGATCTCCTGCTTTCCTCTACCACCCACATGCATTAATGTTAACTAAAAATTCTCACAGCTAAATGTTGAAAAGTATTGTTCCCAAAGTGCAAAAAATGATTTACTCTCTTTAAACTTGTTCTGCTATTATTCCTGTCGTAAGTAAAAATCTGAAACATAGAGTAACAACATGCACAAAAACAGCAAACATGTCTGCAAACGGCTACAAATACCCCCCATCCCTCATGCATTCAGAGGGGCTCCAGATCCCCTGGAACTCCAGCAACTGTACATTCTGAGGTTTTACGATCTTGACCTCATATATAAGTGCCATGGGGTTGCATTGAAGGGATCAGCTTAAGTGAAAGGGCCCCAGTCGTCCTTCCTGCTACGACCCCCCAAGATGTGCACACAGATCAGGTTGCCCCTCCTCCAGATGTGATCCAGGGGAGGCCTCGCAAGGCTCCAGTAATGTGTGTGCGTGTGGAGGGCACACTCCAATGTCAGCAATGTCACACCCACTAGCACTTGACGCCACCGAGCTGTCATTGAGATGGATAGGCCTGCGATGCCGATATAATGTTAGGATGGGGTTGAGGTGCATTTGTGTGTGCTATCTGTGTCGCCCTTGCTTTCCTGTAACAAGCATCTCTTCAGCGGTTTGCTCGGAAACACATAGCCCTGCTCTATTCCCTGAGGATAGTGCAGTACATCAACACCTTTCTGGCAACTATAGCAACCCCTCACCTCAGGGCTTTATGAACAACTTATTTTAAGACAGTGCCATTTGTGCCAGCGTCCCTCCAGGAGGTCTCCAAGGAGATGGTGAACACGATTCCCCAGTGGTCAGACATTGGGTTTATATCACTAGATTAACGATGGCATTACTGTGGGTGGTCAGAAAGGCCATATGGTTTCTAAATTCATTTAAACATCTCTTCACTTTATTGATCACCCAGATTTTATTATTCTTTTGTTTTGAGCAATAAGCAGGCATTAAGTCAATTTGAAGACCAAAGAGGTAGCAGTTAGAAACCCTTTCACCCCCAGCCTCCTCCCTGGCCCTAAATATTTAATATGTAGATGTCTGGCACATTTAATCTCAAAATGGCTGCTGAGAACCAGCAATCAGTTTTGCCTGTCCCAAGTCCTTCCTCATGCATTGGTTTGCATATGATCAGGTGTTAATTTAGGTTCACAGCACAGAGTGTCTGTCAGATTTCAATCACTGAAGTATCAACAGGAAGTTCGAGAATTGGCCAGGTCCACGAATCAATATCCATAACCAGTTGAATGCCTCACCACTGAGTTTGAATTAACTATACGATATGTGTTTTCAATTTCAGATTAATGTGCAATATTTTTGTAAATATTTTGTTAGAATGTGGAATGTGACTGTATCTTAATGACCCTGAGCACTAGATCTAATCTTTTCTACTTATTTCAACGTACTCTCAAAACATGTCAATAAACTGTGCTGCTACGGTCTAATTTTATGTATGAAAAAAATGATAAAGTTTTGTGCTGATCATTTATTTATTTATTTCATACATACAACAGTTTATTTTGAGAACATTTTGAGTGCATTCCACTCTGCAGTTAAACCATACCAGTGCCAGGGAGACGAGGCATGTTGTAAGTTGCTTGCAAACACATGTTCCCACACATGCTATTGGATATTCAGACAGGCAGATGGATGCTTTCACAAAGTTAGGCTTGTGCACACAGATCCAACAGCATTTTCAGCAACACACCCAACAGTCACACTCGCCTAGACTCCCGGTGGATATAACCTAACCTTTACCCTGTTACTTTGCCCCTTCATAGCTAAGCAAGTCTAATGACTGTGCGCCGAGTACACATTTATGCCTGCGTGCTGCCGTGGTCTACAACAATAATGTTTAAAGCATGCAAATCTTTGTGGGCGCCTTCACATTACACAAATGCCAACAAAAAGATATTTGCCTGTTCAGACAAATGTGTTTGTGGCCACGTACCTACACATTACACATTCCTATATATACTATGTATATATAAAAAAAACACACACACACACATATTCCCTAGGGATATGCTTTCCCCTATGGCAATTCTGCTGAATGAGATACACATATATCATCATTTGCTCTCTGAATGTCACAGTCAGAAGACACAGGACAATCTTGGCATATTTCTAGGAAACATTTCATGGTGAATGCTATTATGTAGACTCAATTTTGTGACTGTCTAGCAAACTGCTGTACTTCTCAGTGCAGCACACACAAAGGTTTCCTTTTTTTAATGTGGAAAATCAGCAGATAGTTAACAGATTTTGGACTGTTTGATCCTCAAGAGGGTTGGCAGGGCTGGTTGATGCTTTTATAACAAAAGAACATTAAATATCACCAATTTTCTGAAGCACATGTGTGAGGGATCACATGTATAGACACACACTCACATGCCTGGCTCTGTAAAAATGCAATTTTGCACCAACAGTAAACAAGGCCATGTGCACTCAGGCAGATACTGTTACACAGATATCAAAATTTAATTAGTTAAAGCTATCTTATTTCTCCCAAGAGCAGCAGGATCCATCTGCATACATCAGACAGGCTCTCTTCAAAAGACCTGTTGGTTCTCATTCTTTAAAGCCAGCCTCCGTCATGCAAACCCCTACTCAATAAGCACTCCTGTGTTTATACAAAATGCATTTTCATTAACTGGAACAAATTACATTTCAATCCATGAAGAACATTTCTTTGAAGAAATTGTTTGACTGGTCAGAAATTAGCGTTGAGTTACTGCCATGCAAAAGGCAGGGAAACAAAAGTGAGAGATGATGAAAGCTGTTGTTTGTTGTTCCCAGTTTTTTTTTTTTACTCTTCTCTGTCATGGTGATGGAAATTAATAGATACAGGAATCTCAGTGAAGGCATAGAGCCTTCATAGAGCTTTGGAAAGTCTATGCTGACTTCATTCAAGCCAACCTTTTCCTTTTCTTCCATCTCTCATCATTGATAAGCTGAAAGATTGAGATAACTTCCCACTGAGTTCAACTGCAAATTGCACCAATACAAAAACTTTCATATTTAGAAAAGTAACTAACATTGAACAACAAGCTGAAGTGGTTAAACAGTGTCTAACCCACTTTAAAACAACCTTTTCTTTGTTTCGCTTGGGAATAATAAAGAACAATGTGATGTATTTTCATTGGTCAGGTTCCTATTAAGCTATTGCTTCTGTATAAGTGCTTAACTCTCCAGAGTGGCTTCTCCACCAGTAGTCAACTTTGATCTCTCTGCTGTTTCAGTGCCTTAATTGCCCCTTAATTTGTGTGACCAGCAGACCCTGTTGGGGTACGATAAAGAGGCAAAGCTCAGTTGGGTAAAAACAGTGACCCACTATGTGACAGTCAGAATGCTCCATTGCACCACACAGTTCCTCAGTTCCTCCCCTGATACCCACAGAGCCCTGGGGCCCTGTGGTAGAATGAAGAAGCAGTTGCACTGGAGCTGTGGCTAACCACACTTCATTATCAGTGTTGGTTGAGCAACTAAAAGTTGGAGCAGATCTCTAGACCAGAAATCCTCTTCCTCTGGTGTGTTCTGCTTGGACTACTTTTAATTTAGGGGTATTCTTTCTGGACTCAGCAACTTAATTCTACACAAATTTCTGATGTTTAGATATGCAAACCGCCAAGAAACGTGCATCTATGAGATACTATTACCTGCTTTAATCAGTGCCACCACTTGCATTTACAGTGCAAGTTATTAGAAAACATCTGAAAAAAAAAGCATGGACAAAAAATCCTAAATTGTTCCACTAAATTTTAGAGTTTTAAAAGCAAATAATGCACTGCTCATGTTTATATGAAATGAATTAATAGTGCAAGGCATGGAAAGGTGCAGAACCTTTTACAGTCATCCAAGCAATTGTTGAGATGATGCAAGGGTGACACAAAAGTCTGTGCAATGTCAGTCTGAAGGGTTACAATTTACAATTTACAAAACCACATTAAAATGGGCCAGCAGCAATGAATATTTATTAAATAAATAGATAATGAATAAGGTGCAACATGCCCGTAATTAGAGAATGGGAAGCAGAAGCAACAAGTTAAATATTCAAAATATGTATTGCCTAGTAAGAGAGAACACCTTTTGTTTTAGTGTCAGTTGAACAGGATCTCACATGTGTTTGCCATGATTTCATGTCATGCTAAAAGCATTTATTCATGGAGGTAACATCAGATTGAAGGTGGATGATGGTGCTTTAAACCAGCTTTGCGTTAAACTAGAAATAGATTAAAAAATTACTGTGGTGAAATAAGAGATTGCTGAACTATAATCAAAGTTTAAATTTTGACTCAAGAGAGTATAAGAGAACTATTTTGTGAAGTAAAGACTAAACAATGTAATCAATTAATTAACTAAATTGCTTTTATTAATGATCAAAATGTGCATATCAATAGGTAAAAGATAATGTAATGTACCGTGTTGTATGCGTCGTACAAATAATATTACAATCAATGTGTTTATTAATATATTAAACTTAATCAAAGCAATATTATAACCTAAAACAACCTGTCCTTATTTAAACTGTTCTATTGAAGATTGCAACTATTCAAAGCCAGAGGCGTTGTCTATTTTTTTTTTTTTTTTTTTCCTCATTTGTTTTTCTAAACTCGATACAGCTGTAAACCATCTACAACACTTACTTTGTCAACATTTTCTCAATAGAACCTGTTTCTGCTCTCTCCACTGAAGTCGGGACAAAACTGTGAAACTTGAAAATCATGTTTTGAATTGCTGACAGTCACTGTTGAGAGATCACGCTATTAAGTGGAAAATAATATGCCTTCTCGCCCAAAAAGTAAAATGGACACTGACAGGTAACGGGATATGGTGGAGGGCTTTAGTATTTCAAGATTGGAAGCAATTCAACCTAATGTCGGAGGAGAACTGAGAACTGTAGATGTTACAAAATTCACACCATTTCGCTACTTCTTTGAGCTTGAGAAGGAATAGAAAAAGATTTGAAATGCTGACATCAAACTGTTTGATTGTTCCCTAGTCAGGGACTTTTTAGCTGACTTCAGAGTGGACCCAAATGCAGAATCTAGGCAACTGGGAAAAAATAGGTTGAAAACAGTTTTATGTAAGAAGCCATATCATTTTTGACCTTGTTATTTAAGACCACCCTGCAATAGGAATCTTGACAGAGTGCCTCAACTATGATATCACACGTAGAAAATTGTCTTCTAGCTGCATCATTGCTTTGTCTCCAGGCCTGCTAAGCCCCCCTAGTCACATATGAACCAGGGAAAATCCCCAATTAATAGCTGTTTATGAGTGTTAAAGTCCCCTTAATAAATTCTTACTTCCAGCCAATGGCAAGTAGCAGCCCAGTGAGTGAGGAAAAATATCTAGGCCCACCTGTTTACTTTGGACCACAAAGTCAAATAATGCTGGGCAGAGACCTCAGCTTCTGTGTCCTGGGTCAGGTGTAGCTGTTCCAGTTTCAGTCACAAAACTGCGTCAAAATCAGCTCTGCCACTCTTCCCAATTGTCCGCCTTCTTCTCTTCCGCATCAGGCCACAAACAAAGTGGGGAGGCCAGCCGTAGTTGCTCTTGAGATGTATGGACATAACAGTATAATCAGGGAACCAGGGATCAGGACACACAACTGGTGCGCATTCACAGCACAGTGGCGCCATTTGACTAAGAGCTATCTAGCCATACTAAGCCTAAATATGTTGTCTGGTTTGAATTGTCTCTTTGGAATACATTCATACATTTCTTGTCTGTATAATCTTAATTAAGATAGTATTACATTACATTAGTATGTGGGTCACATGCACAAATGCACACCGAGATTTTTATGCCCTGGGAAAGGTCACTACATGGGTTATTTGCTCAATTTTCATGAGGCTTAACTGCTCAGACTGAATATGAATAATGCTCTTAATTCCATCTTCATGAACAATTGGCACCAGGCAGGAAACAGACATATTTTCACCTGCTGGCTTGTGGCTAAATTAAAATAACTTTGCATGCGCCACATTATTGTGGACTCAATTACTTTTACGATCTCTCCTTAGCATCTTCAGCATCTTATTGGCAGTTCAACATCATGCCCAAGCTCACAGTCATCTAATTTGAATCCAATAAATGCCTCCGAACGCTGCATCTTGTACACCATCTTTCCTCTGAATACAGAATGTCACAGCTGTTGTGTCCATCTCTCTCAATAAATGTTGTTTAATAGGACATCATTAAGTTTGATTGGGGTTATGCTCATTATTTCCCCACACTTGTGCAGGGGATTGCTTATTTTTATCTCTGCAATAATTTTGTCAGCCAAGTTCCAATTCCATGTTCCATCAGGCATCTCTGTACCAGCCCAGCCAATTGGATCAGATGTGCCTCACATTTTAATGCCGGTGTCTATTATCATGACACAAAAATGCAGGTACTTCAATGTAACTACGCTATAGAATGGTATATTATCTACTCATGGAGCAGCAGAGGGGCATTATTGGTGTCGAGAGGTGAGGTAAAACCTCTCATATCATTCTTGGTTTGCCAATCCAGTTAATGTAACACAGACTTTTTCCTGTTTTCTGGTGCTCGCCAACAGGCAGCTGATCCACTGCAGCCCATTCTGCCTTAATCAATGGGGGAAATTTGGAGGCTTTGGATCAATTTGTTAGGAGGGGGAGGAACAGAAACATCGAGTAGATCTACTGTGAAGGTAAATTATTTCGATATATATACGATGACCCACACTGAGCTATGTCCTGTCCTTTTCATAACTTGGACTTAATCAGACCATTGTAAGAAAAAACTGTCAGCACACGTTGGCCACTAAAACCATTCTGTGGCCACATGTACCATTGTTTTCTCAGGCTGATTGTCTGCGGAGCTGACACAAGAGTAATGGCTAGGCAACATAAACACATCAGCATCAGCTGTGGCTGCTTGAGGCATGATTGAATTAGAAGCAGAAAACCTCAATAGCATGCCTCATGTGAATCATGATCAATGCCATGGAGAAATCCAATCTAGTGCAGGATTTTGTTCAATGTCAACCGAGGTCACAGAGGATACAGTAAATATTATTGTCCAAATTTTTTTCAGGGTCAAACAGTTTAGAGATTGGATTCATATGAGGGGAGATCATGCTTGTCTTGGGTTATCCTGCACAACAGTCAGTGCAAAAAGTGTCTTATTATTTAGTCACTGTAGATCAAAAAGGACAACTTGAAAAGGAAAGGACATTGGAATCATCTGCCTGGCTTACACTCATTATGAGTTCTGATGACTTTACACTGGAAACGATTGCCCTTAGTTTCTTCGATGGCAGTTCCTACAAGCCTTTTTAATAGGTGGGATATAAGAGATTGTCTGAGGGTATGTTTTTGATAAGACATTAAAAGTAGACATGGAACTTGTAACTTTGCCTCGCCTTTTATTTCTTAACCATTTCCTTTCAATGTGTACACCTTTAGCTACTTGAGATGTAATTTCTTTCTTTATCCCATGTTTTTTTTTGGGGTAAAAAAAAAAAATAATTATAAAAACTATATTTATTTATATAGATGGCAGTATCGGCAAAAACAAAAGGCATACCTTCTAAAAAAAAACATAAATCCAGTTTAGGGTTATAATATCATCTATTTTAGAGTTATTTAATGCTTAATTTTAACATTCATCCAGATCCACAAAATTGCTTTGTTGCCTTTTGGCTAAAAATCCACCAGGATACATAATGCAATTTCTCCAAACCTTTTTCTATTTTATTTACATTGACTACAAAATGACTGTGGAGAATTCAAGGACTGAAGGACTAGACACTAACCAAGTCCATGACAGAGAGGCATTCCTTGTGACTCTGCTCATCCGGATGTCCCCTCTCCGCTCCGACTGCTGCTGAAAAAGGAACAACAGGGGAGCAGGAGCTTTTGTGTTCTCTGAGGTGAAGAGGAAGGTGAGCGCTATTACTGTTCTCTGCATCCAGTATGAATATTGTTGAGATGTGACAAAGGGCAAGGAGTAAAGAAATACTTGTAGTTGCGAGAAAGAGACAGATGAGCGAAAGAAAGCCAATCGGAGGAAAAAGTGAGCGTAGGGCAAAGAATGAGCAAGTCTTAAATAGCATTTACTCATAGACAAACATGGCTCTGTTTCAGAGCTCTTCTGTAAACTATCTACAATAAATGAATAAATAAATCATATTCTGATTCATGCACCATATTTAAATTTCCTTTTCACAGCAAGTAAATGTTACATCTTTCCCCTTGAAAGCATGACTGAGCCTCTGCTTGCACAGACCACGGGAAGACACATATGAGAGAATTTTGAAATAAAGTTAAAGAAACAAATGTGATTCTTCACTCTCAGTTCATACTGGCATCCAATGACCCTCCCCCAGATGATCAAATGAGCAGAAATTTGGAGTTGTAAGACGGACAAAGTTAAAGAAGGCGACTGTACTATTAGGGCATGAGAGAGATATGAGATGATGAAAAATGCAGATAGATGGGAGGAAAGAGCGATGATGCTAGCGAGAGACTGATGTGTGATGGGGAAAAGCGAGTTGCAGAGGGAGAGTTATCCATTCTTAGAGTGAGAGAAGGAGAGAGAGGGACATAGACAGAGAAAGAGAGAGAGAGAGAGAGAGAGAGAGAGAGAGAGAGAGAGAGGGAGAGAGAGAGAGAGAGAGAGGGCGACATAGGGGAAGGAGGGGATAAATTGAGAGGCTGCGTAGCACTTTACTCTGCAAGCTGACTGGGCTTGACGTTCAACTAACAGGGCTGTTTTGACAGGTGTCAGATGGTCCATATTACTATTTCACCGCTGGGCCCTCGGGACCCTGCATCACGGGCCACAACAGGACTGGCGAAGCTGGAAAAAAAATAAAGAAAAGTGGCATGGCAGGAGAGTAAAAAAACACTGCAGTGGACTTCCTCCCTTGGCAGCTCACTGGCTCTTCACTCCCCCACAGCCTGGGCAAGTGCTGTATGTTCTTGCTCAACTGATGTTTGTCTATATCTATGTGTAAAAAATGAGCATTCACAGTAAATGTCCATGGGAACCTATAATTGCGTTTCGATTGACAGGATGAGATACACTGAGATGCATACCTACCAGTTTGCATATGTTTTGCGCAGGGCGGTGACTTAAAGTGAGGCAGGCGGATGAAGAAGCTTAAATCCATCTTCATCTCAAAACAATTTAGCAAAGCTGCAGTCCTTATTGAGCACTCAGTAAGCAGATGGAGAAACATGATGGCTGCCAGATTGTCACTGTACGCAGGGAGAACAAATCATATCATGCCTGCGAGGGGTTATGTTGTGACACCGGAGGGTTTCTTTAATGTGGTTATAAACATCTCAACAGGCAATAGAAAATATCGATCTTATTCTTTTCACCCCGCAATCCATTATCCGTGCATGAAGAGCTGGTCAAAAACTGTGGTAAGGGAGCAAAAGGTTGCATGATTTGATTATCTCCGGTGACTTTGTGCTCAAATTGATTAACACACTGCGTGAGGAATTTACATGCAAAGCAGTGCTAACACTGTTAAATAACACTCCATGCTTTGACAGCCATCTTTGGATTTGTGAGCTGATCATTCCTCAACGCTGCCGCCTACACCAAAAGCAATATTTCAAAATCCTTTCAGCTTTGAAAGCGTTCAAAACCGCTTCAGTCATCTGACAACTCCCGAACGCATGCTGCCGTAATTTGCAGCAAGTTTGTAATTGTCCCTTGTTAAATGTGTCAGTGGAAACACTGTGGATGTGGCTTAAGACAGCATTGTTGTAAGTATTTGTGGCATGGTTTATAGTTACCGCATGAAGCAGGACAGTCCCCACTCGCCTGATGCACTGTCTTAAAGGGGCGGTCTGACGCTGCTTCTCGCCACTGAACAAGGGCCTACCATGACCGAAGGAATGGTATGGTTTTGGATTTAAGTTTAAATACCAATGCACATGGAACTTTGGTGTGACATCATCCAAAAGAGATCTTAAACACATCAAGATTCTTCTCAAATATGCACAGAAAAAAAAGGCATTGGCAGCATTTATCATCAAATAATCACCTGTACTTACTTGATATTCACAATGTGCAATAAATGAATAAAACTGTGCAAAACAATGTTAGTGCCTGCTAATTTACATTTACTGCTGCAGGCTTTTGAAAATCTTACTTTCCAATTATGAAACTCCACTGCATCTGAATACGACTGAGTGACTAATTAATAAGCACTTTCACAGTATAATGGACCGCAGCAGTGAGACAATATTGTATCATACAGTATGACCTTGAAGCCATTTAAAATACGCACTCAAAGGAAAGTATACAATCGTCAAATAATAATCACAGTTCCAACAAACTTGTGACCACTTCTAGTCATCCGATAGTCTAAAAAGTTGACAAAACAAAGAATTTGCAGAAGGGGCAAAGATTTTTGTTCCCCTTGGAAGGATGATAAAATTCATTTATTCCGTTTCCTCGGTTTACCAAATTTCAAAGTAAACAGGGAAATAACCTGCACTCTACTGTCTGGACATGCGTTGTACACTCACTTGTTAAATCTCATAAATATACAATGAAAAAGCAATCTGATCAACCTGTAAAGCACTTTACAAGATTGAGTTGCCAATGGAAAGTCCTTCAACCTGCATGATGTCACACTGACCACCTGACGTACTTTTATTTTCTTTGTCTCTTTCCCCTCTTCATCTGTTCCTCCTCCATGATCCCTCTGATCACTGACAACAAGATAAAAAGGCCACGGGTTGGCCATTCCGTCAATCACCAAAATTGAAGGTTGAAGATTTTTTTCAAGCTTCTGTAACCCCTTCCCTCTGCTTTCCCGCAGCAGTTTAAACCTTAAAACTACGGCACAAAAACATACCCAGTACCCTGTATTGAAATAACAGCTATATCTTTCTTGTCCTTTTCATGCCAGGACACAATTTTACTGTACATCTCCCTCCTGAGATCAAAACATCTGAAACAGTTGGAAAAAGACTGGAAAGGAAAATAAAAATGCTCCTGAACTTTGCTTGTCCCATTTCATTGTCTTTCAATGTGACACAAGTGCTCTTTTCACAAAGAATCTGATTCAGGTCCCCCCGAGTATGTTAAAACAGGAGGCCTTTTTCAGGGTTTTATGGGGTGTCCTGTTTTTCCAACATGCGTCCAGTGATTTAGGTAATATGTTTGAAACAGAGAGTTTTAAAGTGCAAGAGGCAACTCAAGTTTTACTGTGGCGTCACTTAAATAAAATAAAAATAATGTGAAATAAAGGAATGGTAGACTTAAAAATAAGCCCTGGAGCAGACTTTATTATAACGACACTGAGGGGGCCATTCACCAGGGCCATATTTTCTATCCCCTGGTCAGTTTTCTGGTGTCTCGCTCTACACTTTGATATCACACTCACATAACTTTCCTATGAAGCAAAGGTTCTGCACCGGACACCCGGCTCACTTAATAGTGGAATATGGATATGGCGTTGCAGCATGTGAGTGACTGAAGAGGGAGGGGATGGGTGGGGTGAACTGGATCGCAGAGCACTTTGAGAGTGTGAGTGTGCTGCAAACAACAAGTTAAATGCTTTCTTGAAAAAATAAATAAGTACATGTTGCATTGCATTGCATTGCATTGCATATTCTTGTGTTCTTATTATCGTTTTTACTTCCTGGTCAAATCTGCACATCATAGGAACAGATTTTCATTTTTGCAAATTAATGAGTAGAGGAAAAGTCCCTTCTTTTATTCATATTTTCCCCAGAAATCTGTTTTACATTCATGGTTACAAACAGCTACCTTTAATTCACTGTCTAAATATTTGACTTCAGTGAGCTTATTTTCAATTGATCTTTGCTTGTTTGTTTTATACTTGTTGTTTTCTCTCTATCACCCCTCCATTTATTTGTCCATTTACTTTAAGTTTCATCAACATTTTAATAATTGTGGGTTAATAATGTGAAATAGAGTAGAATGACTGAGCTGGCAGCCATTACTTGTGCCTGGCATCATTTATCTTAGCGACAGGCATTTTACCTGCTGTATACACTTTACGTTGTTGTCTTTTACAAATTAGTCCTGTAGCGTGAGTGATTTGTTGCAGCGGCTCATGCCAGCAGCTGCTGAAATTAAATAGGTTCCCTGGCACTCTACCAGCCTTTTTACAGGGCTCTTTTGCCATTCCAAGTGTACTGTTTGCTGTTTAATGATGCTCTCTATTTTTACTGAATCTTCATTTCCCAGTGCAGGCTAATGAGAAGGATGGAGACGAGAGCTAAAGCCACTGGAGGTGGTGATGAAAGGATTTTGTCGTTGTGTTAACATGTGCTATAAAAGAAGAGGTAAAAGAAGAAAAGAGCAGTGTGTGTGTGTGGTAGGATTAGAGAGATATATCAGGCTGACATTGTGCCTTTCAATAAAAGCTGACAAAATTGCCAGTCAGTGGTGTATTGACAACCACTGAGGTGGTTAAAGTCTGAAAAATCAAAATGACCCTCATCTTCCTTCTTCGCGAGCCAACTAGCATGAAGTGTCTGTTTAAAGCCATGTGGACTCACTTTTTCAGAGGTACTTCCATTTCAAGGGAATACGATTTTTGAGGGGGCGTAGTTTGTGAGCTATGGAGCGATCCTTTTTTTTTTTAATTATTATTATTAATGTGTTCCACCCCAACCTCAGCTGATTTTACAATGTTCCCACTCAAACTTCCCTCCACTTATTAGGTCTGGACTAGTCAGGACAAAGCAAGAATATCAACATACAAATGTAACGTGAAGACTAAGAAAACATCTGTTGACATTCAGCAAGCAAACAAGGCTAACGAGAAGCTGCTAGGTGAGGCTAGCACAGCAACTTTGCATATAGAGACAAACCCCTCTACTGAGTGCAGTCACCGTCACACAGACTTCTGCAGAGACAAAATTCACCGTTCTGTTGGCCACTATGACTGCCTCGCAAAATTCTCTGCAGAGTCAATGCTGGTCAACAGGCAAGGCAGGCAACTGCTCTGGGCCCCAAGCCAGTAGGGGGCCCCCGAGGGCTGACAAACTTGAAACCACAGCAGTATGGGTGCTAAAGGAGTGTCCCATTTGATATTGGAAGTTGGACACTTGAGATACCAGGCAATTAAAAGTTGTACATTATAGTGTATATTCGCAACTTAATCTCTTAACAATAGCTTCTCCAACTGGTTACTGACTTATAACTGGAATGGGTTGAATTGGATAACGTTGTTCCCAGCTTTGAAATCCAACTTCTGAGGTAAATGGCGTGTGGCATGAGCATTGCATGCATGAATCTTGTGAAAACCTAAGTTTGTCAAAAAAGGAAAATAAAGGGGAGTTATCCACCGGGGACTCAAAATTTTTTATTGTTCTACAAAAACATTTGACTACTATGATCACTCCCTATTTTTCAGTAGAACACTATTTTCAAAGGCATTTTGACGTGAAGTTTAAATTATTGTGGTATAAAATGTTCCTTGTATTTATATTTTTAGAATTAGAATCAATTGAACATTGAATATTTTTTTAAAAATGTCATATTTTTTTTATATTGGTGCCAGATTATTTAGAAGTGAGTGTGATGAATGCTGGTCGGAGGGGCCCCCTATGAACTTCCTTTCCAGGGCGCAAAAAGTCTCTTTAGGATCATCATGGATACCCTGTCAGCAGTGCTAATGAAGATACATGACATCAAGAAGGCAGTGAATTCACATGAAGAAAGTGGTGAATTATTTTGGTCCTATTTTTGAACTTTGGTGCGGCACT
>KV751319.1:7490348-7512632 GCA_001698575.1 Mola mola
ATGGTGGCTGATACATGCAGTCTTCCGATTCAGACTAATAAGCCACTAATAAGCACAAATTTCCAATCATTTTTAGCCAGTGCCAGCTGAAACCTATTGTGGTGCTTTGTTCAAATATGGCAGCATGTATTTTAAGACCACTGTTCAAACAGTATCATACCAGCGGCTCCACAAACTTCAAACATATCACTGTAACAATTAGGAGGCAGATCTGGGCCATGTTTTAAACTGCCAGAAGCTGTCACTTTGTGTTCAGAAACTCTGGACTTTAGGCCACACTGACAGGCTGCAACTTCGTGTCTGCACTGAGACATGTAATAGGAATATTGAGTGAAGAACAGCAGGAGGTTTTGTGACAGACAGAGGCAAATCCAAAAGCACACACTGGTGATAATGAGGACTGGCTCACTGTTTACTGTGACTTCATCGGGTGCTGTCATTATGTGGTTGCAGAATGCAGGCTGGCCCAGATGCTTGTCTACCAACTCAACACACACAAACCATGTATACAGGGAAAAGAAAAAGGTACAAATTTATAGTTCCAGATCGCTACACTCACTGAAATTCCAAAACCAGCATCAACGGGGCAGACATGAAAAATTAGCTGTTTTCCACTGAAAAAAATAGCTGATGGCCTTTAGCTCTGTGAGCTTTGTTTTAATTTCCTGAATGTGTAATTGCCCATGTATCAAGTTAAACAACCATATGGACAGATTCTTTCCCCTTCAAATTAAGTAGATGTCGGTAAATGACCCCAAACACTTCAATGAATAATGTCAGTATCAGTGTGCAACTCCTTCCTCACGCATTTACGGTCAACTCAATTTTAATAATTGAGTTTACCCCCATTAAACAGCTGTGCCAGAAAGCTTACTGTATCTCTTGTCATATTACTTGTCATACTCATCAATTTCGGATCACAAGGCAAGCGCAGTAAAATCTCTCAAGGTGACTGAATAAAGGTGCATAACAGGAATATAAAAGAAGGGCACTGACACTGTGGAGCATCCATCCATCTACATGTGGTTTACTCGTCCTCTTCTAAAGCAACACAACATTATCCCTCTCTTTATCTAAAGGAGAACCTTCTTCACCTCCTTCTCATTGCCATTGCCAGTGTTCAAACAGCCCTGACTACTCATCTTCTGTGCTGACCTGCACCGCTTGGGGAGAATGCTCCCCGCTAATGTAGCTAAATCTCTTGAGTTGACCTTGTGTCCTTTAAAAAGTCCAGCCCTGTTCTTTTCTTAATGGAGGTTGAAATCCTTTCCTTTGTAACCCTCCATCCTCTTATTAAAGTGCACCTTGAAATACAGACTAGACCATTGTTTTGCCACAGGCTGATGTGCAGCTTTACATTCCAAATGTGGATGGTTAGCGGGAAAAGATAAACGTTGAAGTTATTATTACGACTTCAAAATCTGGTGCATCAGTGAAATTTTAACACATCCGGAAGAATGAACGAACTTTACAGCACTCTTATTCATGGCTGGACTAAAAGACTAATAAAACAGAATTGAATTTCCCGTGTGAGGGTTCCTGTAAAAACACGCGTGTATTTGTAACTTCATGTATTACAGTCGTCTTGTTATGGTTCAATGAAACACTTTTAAAGCTGATTCCTGCGTGAGATTCTGAATATTCTAAGCTAGAACGTTGCAGTTTGGCCTGAACAAGGACAAAGTTGTCTGTCCGATCTCCTGTATGTTAAGTCACCATTATCCACAAGCCGTCCTATTGTTGGACCCTAATCAAAAGAGGCTTATGCAGGAAAGCATGATATATCACCTAAGTCCCACTGCATTTTTTTTTTTTTAACCTCCTTTCTAAAGAAAAAAATCCTACATGCTTACTATTTCTCCTGAGTGAGGGACAGGAGATGGCCTTAAGTTACTCCGAGCCTTCAGCTACAGTTAAACGAGCACAAGAAGGATTCTCGAGGAAGATATTTTTATGCTGATCTGGAAACTCTTTGATTGCAAAAAGTTTGGTAGAAGATTCCCACAATTTTCTGTGTCCCTGTGTTTGGGCATCCTGTCCTCAAAACAAAAAAGCTGAATATTTTCTCCTCTGTCTAAAAGGATTTGTTGCTGATGGCTCACTAACAGTGCTGTGCATGTGCTTCAGGAAATGTGGAGGCCATTAAGGTACTGTGTGTGACAGTAATTCACTTTGGAACAATATATTTAAAGAAAACATACGGATAGAGTTGATGTGATTACTTTGATTACTTGAGCGAAAGAAAATTAATTCCTAACTCTTCTGATAATCGAATAATCCTCTCATTCTTATTTTCATTTGTTCTCAAGCAAAATTATTAAACATTCGTTCCATCTTCTTAATTCTCCGTATTTGCTTTTTTTCTTTGTCATTTCTGACGGCAAATTAAGCGTCTTTGAGTTTTAAGTTGTTGATTGGAGTAAAGAAGCAATTTCAAGATGTCACTTTGGGCTTTGAAAATAAATGTGATTTTTCAGTATTGTTTTGATGATTTATGTAGTAAATGATTCATTGTGAGTGTAATCAGCAGATTAATTGATATTTAAAATAATCGTCAGCCCTAAGCTCTAAGACAATACAATAATAAATATTGTATATTTGACAGCTCAGGACTGGACTTAACATTTAAGTTATTGCTCCTTCAAAGGGATCGTTTGCATCCTAACCATGGAAAACTTTGCACTTGTCCGTGTTGGTTAGTTATTTGCCGGAAAATTTTAAAACCTATGGAGCATTGTCACAAATGAGCTAAAAACAGGAAAATAAAGGACAAAGGAGAGCCATTTTAAACAGAAAATAAAAACATTCTTTCATTACAAGTGTGTTAAGAGGTTTAAACAAAGTGATTGTTGTGTAAGGAAACAAAGCACATTATGCAGCTGTGCCCTCCAAACGAAGAGCACGGATGAGACGTGTGGCTCTGTCTCGAGCATGTGTTGGCATAGTCATGTACAAATGTTGCTGAATGAGCTTCAGTTTTCAACCTGGCAGAGATTCCGTGGGTGCTGGGTGCACCTGGAATTTGTGATTTTTTTTACAGCAGCAACAGGGCCCCCACCACGCGGACTCGGGGTGATAAATCAAACGCAGTAATAACAGTCCCAGCCCTCCCTGCACAAATCCCCTTTTAATCACTTCCAACAGGGCTAATATGCACAGGAAAGGCCTTCTTTTTGCGGGTGTCTTTAGCTTTCCTGCACATTAGCAAGGCCCTGGAGCAAGAGAGAGAGAGAGAGAGAGTAGGAGCAGTGAGACAGGAAAGAATGGAAGAGTAGGTCAGAGGAGGGGAAGAAACTGTTGGTTGTTTAAACCTTTCACAACCAAAACCACTTCAACGCTCTCACATGGAGAAATACATGTCAAATTTAACAGTTGATGGCCCTTCCCTTCCTTTACTCCCCCCAGCTGGCCACTCTGCTCTAATCTATCCGCAGAGACACAGCTGATTCCCTGTTCTGGTGTAAATTTTACAGTCCTCCTTTGACTTACCCTCGTGTTGTAATTTGTTGGAATAATGCAGGTGTATATGTTTAACATCTTTTTTGACATCCCACAGCCCTTTCGTGTTTGCATGATATCAGTTTTTGGACGTTTTGTTTTGCAGGTTCAAAAGTATTCTTTGTTGTCAAGTTTTCTTCTTCGGGCCAAAAAGCAAAACTCTAGTTTTCATTTGATTTATGGCCTTAATCTGAGATGGAAATTTACACTACATCATAGCAAAACAATGGTTTTATGTCTGTCTCTGTGGTCCTGTACGTAAGTGCCTTTATGCATGTGGTGCTGACAGAGTGAGGCAATTGGGAGGAAACGATGAATTCTCAAAACCACTGGTTTGCGTGGAGGACATGTCAGCCATTGTATAGCTTGAAATAAACAGTGATGTGTTACCTTCAGCATTTAATTCTTTGCATTGATTTAAATGGGGGAAAAAAATGTAATGTTGTCTGAAATAAGCAAATGCTGCTTTCTTTGTGCTCCACTGCAGAAAAGCTTTAGAGTCACACAGCAACATTCAAGTCAAGAGGGTTTTAGACCAAGTTAATAAAAAATATACAGTCACTTAGCCATTTCAGGGCTTGGACAACTATCTTAAGCTTTTAATTGCTGTTTCCTGTTTCCTTTTAACATCTCCTTTCAAACTGTGCTGGAAGAGTTTTTAAATATATATACAATGAATCAGAGCTTCAAATTAATACACAAGAGAAGCATCAAAATTTAAAGTCGTAATGAGTAAGATTCACTAAAATAAAATGCAATAGGAAACTAAACTATGATTCATGTGTTTGGGCGATACAATGGTATCCACAAAACTGTATTCATGTTTGCCAGCAATGGCCGTAAGAGGTTTTACTGCTTTAGACACTACCTGAAATCCATTCACTCATTGTTTAAGAATAACTGGCCTACAATCATCCCACATCCACATACTTGCAAACTCGCAGATAAAAGAATTTTAGTGAGGGAGAAAAGAAAATATGAAGAGAAAGCGTCAGTTTGACTAAATTTCTTGGCTTGGGTCGGAGTCCTCCTCAGCATTCATTACATTCTGTTTCTCTCTTTTCTGTTTATCCCCTGGCCTTGTTGTTCAGGAAAATGTATTTTACCCATGCACGTTGAAGTGGAACCAGGCTTAATTGCCGTGCAGACACAGTTAGAATACTATGTGATCTGCTAGCATAGCCATTCTTCCTGAAAAAATTAAGATTTGACAGCCTTTGGCTACGATTATGTGAGGATGTTATCAACCACCCAAGTGGGATTGGGGCATCTATTCAGCTCGGAGTTTGCTGAGAAAAAAATGGAACAGTTGAAAATGAACAACAGAGACTTTAGAGTGTTATGTGTTTGTTTTTAATGATTCGCATCTTGTGTTTCTCCAAGAGACAGTATACTGTAAGGTAGATTTCTGACATTGTAATATGTGCTTAGTGAACTTACTGCATGATTGTCAAGGTTTAAAGAAAAAAATCTGAGGGATGCAAGCACTTTGTAAAATGTTGCGTGTTACTCCATGGTAGACACATTGGATTGGTATGTCGACCCCAAGTATCAACAACCTGGGAATGAGACTTAGTAATCAGCTATGTCCCATATTAAACCTTTAAAACTTTCATCGCTCTCCAGCACAAACAGGGTTTACAATATGTGGCAACAGGCCAGTTTTCCAGCTTCGTCTGACCATGACTACAGAGGATACTCTTTGAATAGTGAGGCCTCAGAGAGCACGAAGTTTATGAGAGCATCTTGGAGGCATATGGCTGAGACTGCACGGACAATAGTATGATTTAAAATAAAATCTTTCAACAACAGACTACAGACTCCTCACCCGGTTTGAGGATTTAAGGGTAGACGGTGTCACATCTGTAGAGTTTGTTAAAAGACAAGACAAGACAAAGACTGGGACAAATTTCAATTTATAATTTGGAGCTATACAAATAAAACTTGATTAATTGAATTTGAATGACCGTCATTTCGCCAGGTGAATTGTATGGCATAGTATTTGTTGTCAGAGTAGTAAATGTGGGGTAATGTGTTACTGTTAACGAATTATTTTCAACTATATTAAGCGATTAAAAGGTTGTTGATGTTTCCTATAATTACATACTGGACAGCTAAGTACACAACATGACTTCCAAGTATACTCGCCCACTTTGAAAACAATCCTCCTCTATGCTGTGAGATTTGCTGGAAATGAAACAGCAATTTATGAAAAACTTGTTGAAAAGGGAATCTTGGTCTTTAGATTTTCTCTCTGAAACTTGAACATAAGTACATGTGATTGCATGAAATCAAATGACAGGTGGCAGAGCTGCCATTTCCCTTGTGCTTTATTCCTCTCTTCGCCTAGAATTAGATCAGACTCCACAGTCAGCCCCAGCCTGTCCCGCCGAGTGAACCCCAACAGTCCTCTCCAGAGCTTCAGATTAAATTACAGATCTTCTTGCTCCCAGACTCCCCCCATCTCACCCCCACGTTCTGTCTCTCCCATGCAAATGTGACGCTCTCTAGAGGCATTTTCTCATAACATATTGACACTGGTGGGGGCAGAGATGGAGGCGATGCAGCGGGAGGGGTCCGTGCACACAGTCCGGGGGAGATATCCCAGAAAATGAAAATGAAAAAAAAAAATAAAACAAGAATGCTTTGCATTACGTCTCCATTTCTCCCATCTACACTCAGAGAGACACAAGGCAAACAGTTCAGGCGTCTGTGATCTTTGCCAGCTCATCTTATTTGTATAATGGAAAAGCTCTTGAGGATTTTTTTTTTTTTTCCACGACATTTCACACTGTAAATCAGGCGGGACTCAGAACTGGGAACGGCTCGCAGACACACAGAGAGAGATCGTAACCACTGGGGGGGGGCTTAGTCAATGAGGTTAAGTTCATCGTCATCTTTTTATACTCTCAAATCCCATTTGAGTGGGTTTTTAGTCCGGAGTTGTAGAGAGAACAATAACAAGGCTGAACATTCTGAGCCAGTTCAGCGGTTTTACAATTCTATTTAAAGAGGGTTTTGAAAAAAAAATGACAATGCAGAATGCATCCATGACAGTTCCCTAATCAGTCTTTTCATGGCTTGTACACACTTTGCATCACCCTTGAAAATACTGTGGAGCCTAAACCTAGATAGAGTCTGTGATCATCTTCACACAAAAGATCAAAATGCAATCAGTCTCGTGAGGAGCAACAAACACTCCGTAAGTCTTACAGCTTTTGCCGTCCTGGTGTCTTTCCTTGCGTGAAACATCATAGACACATGCATGAGTTTGCTAAATGAAGTTTACTGGCAATACATTATATGATTTCTCTGTTTTGAATTCCTCACGGGGAACTTGTTAACAGGGAATGTTGCCAAAAAATAAAGTTCAAACAAAATGGTCAGAGTTGTATCTGTCTGTGTAGAGCTTTTGTCCATATTTGTGGAAAGGATGAATCCCAAACAGACTGGCTATGGCAAGGATGAATTACTATCATGTGGAATTCATCTGACGAGGGAGGGTTATGGTATGCTTAGCTTCATTTACAGTATTACCCGTCTGTCTGGCTGCTGTTTTGCCTGCCATACTCACTGTCAAACTGCAACTCTCTCTAATTCTGTTTTTGATACACAGCCATACAGAACTCCTTTTACTCCATCAGTCTTTCTTTATGTTAAAGAAGGAATGATGTTGTATGTAAGAGTTCAGGATAGAGTCAGCTGAATTAAAAAGCAGGATTTAGGAGAACAAGAGGAGGTAAATCTTACTTGGCAAGCAGAGCTCTCGTGACTATAAATAGAGGCGCCACCTCCAGCTTCACCAGACACACACACATACAGTCACATTGCTTTTATAAGGCTTTATCCTGCAAAGGCGCATCTGTGATCCTGAATAATAAACTCTTAGGAGACAGAGATCTTCAAACATCATCTTACCTCATTCAGAGTGATAGTGATGAATGTGAGTGTTTGCATAGTGCCCCGCAGATGTTCCACTCATACAAATTCATATCGAGCCTAATGAAATATATATGTGTCATGCATACATGATAGTCCCTCTTGGAAGCTGCGTGTCATTATTAATATGAGCCTAAAAGTGATGTTCCTGAAAGTCGAACAGTTGAAAAGACCTTTATTGCTTGTTGGATGGCCGAACAGAGCTTTAAATTCTAAAATATGAATATATGGAAAATCATTATTGATAGAGAGAAATATAATTAAATAGGCACCAAAACTGGGACAGAAGAAGACACCAAAAAAAAAAAAAAAAAGTTTGATCATTGATAAGTGTAGAGCAAACAGACACAGTGAGCTTCGACTTTACCAACCCCCAACATAGCCATGCAGGCAGCCATGCAGACAGCAAAGAGTCTTTTGGATGTTTCCAAGCAATTTCATCAAGGTCCCCTGGCCAACAGCCAACATTCCTGATGTTACTTCCAACATTTTTTGGCATTGATTAAAGCTCAGGTATACGCAATTAAACCACTTCTAATGGCACAAGGGAAACCAAATCCCTGAGCCAATGGCCTGCCTAGCCTGCGGTAACACCTATTAAAATGTCTTGGGGCTCTGGCACCAAAAGCTGGACTGCAGCACACTCTAACCATTCTCAGGCCGGCCCCAAGGACACTGACGGGAATCCTGCATGGCGACCATAAACAAGGAAAGGTGAAAAAACTACGCAAGCCGATCTTGTGACTGTTAAAGAGTAAGAAAAGGTATTTGGTTAATTTTTCTCTTTACTGGGTGACAAAACTGAAGTACGGGAATTGGAGCATTCTTTACTGTGCCATAACTACATGCATTAACTCTTGTGCTGTTTTCCACAAAACACAGAGTTGCATTTTTAGGGCAAAATATGGAATTTGAGACATCAGGATCTTATTTTTGTAATGGAGAGGTGGCTTTTGCCCTGTGAGATACAATATAATTTGATTTGCCATGAAAACAGGCTCCCTGTGTATAGGGTGTGAGATGCCGTCTGTGCTGTGAAATCAATACGATGTTCTTAACTCTAACCTGAGTCTGACTGACAATACATGCAGCATTAAAGCTGAGACATCTCCAAAAACGGCCCATCTCATATACCGCACGTATATATATATCATAATACAATTCTACCATTTGTATTTTTTTTAAAAACAAACAAGCAACAACAACAACAACAACAACAAAAAAAACAACAAAAATGTTTTATTTTTCTATTTTGGACCTTCTTATCAAACTTTTTCTTTTTTATCAAAAAAAATTAAATCTTACCAAAATTAAAATGTAAATGTTTGTATATAATCTTAAATAAAATTTCTGATATGGTAGCTATGCAAAAATACAAACATAACAGCATCTCATGCAACAATCTAAAATATCCACATATTTTTGGACATAAAAGAGTAAAATGTGAAAACACATGAGCATGAGTTGCATGCATGTAACTCGCTACATTAAATGAGCGGTAAACTGTGAAAATATTAAATCACCACACACTATGCTGCAGTGTTACTATTGCATAATTTATCAGGAGATATAATAATGCAAAAGTTTTTTATTTATTTCAAATTAAAGGATGAACAAGAACATGTATAAAAGATTTCAATTGCCAGGTGACCTCGTTATTGGACATATAGGTTCCTACTTGACCTTCTGAAGACCAGTGTTGCATGACATGATATATTTTATACGGTACCCTATCAACTGATATGGAAAGTCTTTTGGAACTTCTTTGAGGCCTTGGTGGTTGGGACGCTCATGGAAAAGGACTTGGCCGCATTGAATGTGACCAAGGTAGAATCTGATGCAAATTGAGGAAGATAAATTGTTAAAATACAAACAGTCTTTGCCAACAATGTTCAACAATGCACCGACTTGATTAGAATTCAGATCAAGTCACAAGCACCAAGTATAGCATCAGCTCACTATCCTCACCATTCCCTGGATTAATTACTTACTTCTGCAGCATGTGTTCTCAAAGGGTTATGACCCCTGAGTTCAGTGTTCCACTCGAACACAACACCATTACCACAATAAACTGTCAAACCGCTGCTGTTGCCTTATTGAAACAAGCTCAACCTACACTTACATTGGTACACATATGCACACACAACAATAACACTGTGACTGCTCTTCTGCCATTCACAAACAGCATCCTGCTCAATCTTACCATGTCTAGTGCAAACACACAGAATGCATTGAAGTCCAGATATCAGTGCGAAACTTTCATCTGTGAAACTTACAGGAGGAGTAATAATTCTTCTATCATAGATCCATAATATTGAGCAGTTGATCAAATTTTGTGTGGGCAAGTTTTAGCCTGTCCATTACCTCCTCGCCACCAATTCGACTGCACATGCTCCATGTTTCCCTTATAATCTCAAACAACTTTGTACCGAATCGCATCTGACTGCTGCAATTGCCTACTGGAGCTTATGGAAGATATCGTTTTGACTTGCTCCTAGTCTCCTGTGGATTGAGAGGTGAGTTCATCTAAATTGCCCCCGGGTGAATGAATGATGCCATGTTGAGGTTGGAAGAAGGTCACAGAAGGGTCACTGAGGCTGGTGGTTTTCATTCCACCCAAATACTTATATGGTTAATTACAGCTGTCGCTGATGGGATCACCTTCCTGCACATACCCTGAGGTTGGGCGTGTCTGACTGAAAAGGGTCTTGACACAACATGGATGTAATATATGCCATGAAAATAGTTGGCCTTGCTGCTCAATGTTTGATCTCTGTATTAGGATAAATAAAGAGAAATTAAGACAATGGATAGACTTATTATTAACTTTAATTGCAATGAAAATGATTAGAAAATTATATCAGTGGATTTAAAATGTAATGAAGTTGCTGGTTTCCACATTTGCATTTGGTTGTTCCTCATTATGCTGGGTCAATAACAATTCTAATTTTCTGTCCCTGCTTACTCCTGTCCCTCCTTGATTTTCTACTTCCCAAAAGGCAGAAGTCAGAAATTTCTCATTTGCTTGATAACCCTGGATTTATTAGATGATAGTACTTTACATTGAACGTGGTTCTCAGCAGGACAGCATCCAAGTACAGCTAGCAAATAAAAGCCCCTGTTCGGAATGTGGTGTTTTTTCTCCCCCTTATATGCACCTTGTTTCATCTGAGGCATGATGCTGCCATTAACTTTTGACCCTATTTGCATAGCAGGGTATTATGGGTAGACATGCTTTGCAAAGTCTTTTCATTCCGACCTGCCAACAGAATGTTTTTCTGATCCACTTTTATGAAAATTCAGTGAATTTAAATGATCAGTTTCTGTTGAGTTCTGATTTGAAACAAAGTGGTAAAAAGTATGTTGTGCCTCAATTGGGAGCTACACAAAGTCAAAAAAAAGGGCAAAAAAAAGTATTCGAACATTAGGTAATGTCGATAAGGATCAGAAACTGTAAGTTCCTCGAAATCATCTGGCTGTGTGAAGCTAATTGGTGAACTTAAGTGACTATTATAGTCTTCTCAATTTCACTGCTTGGAGGTAACTGGAGGCTATAACATCTACTAGTTGCAATATACGACAATCTCAAAGCAAACTTTGGTCGAGCTGCAGGGGATCAGGTTTTGAAACGGATGAACAATGCAAGAAACAGCTGCAAATGCTATGCTAAATCAAGGAGTTAATTTAATATCTGAAGAGCTAAAAGGAAATCATTGAAATTCCAAATATTTACTGACCCAGCTGTTGCCACAAAATAGTTGGACCAACACTCATTCATATCTGTTTGTAAATTTGCCAATAAAGCAGTTGATAATCTAATTCACTCCAATTGATATATGAAAACCGCCAATTCATCTGAAAATCAATCTGAAAATTAATCAATTAATCACTGTTATGAACTGTTATTAGAAGGAGTGTTATTTGCAGCTGCTAAATGTGTATCATGAGTGCCGTTAATTGAATTGACTAATTAAAGTCGAGTCCTGTGGAATAAGATCTCTGCTGCTGATGAGTTGGCCTCAAATAGCTTAATTAAATCCTATTGTCTGTGTTAGGCTCTCTTTGGCATTTCCTCACGTCCTGCAGATATGGAATGATGTTGCAGTTCTTTCATGTTAATGTGTTTATGTATATGATCAAGATACAGTTTTCCATAAGTGCTATGCATGTAAAAACTTTTTATTGTTGCTCAAAGGCACTTGCATTCAAGATATTCTGCCCAATAATGGTCCACATTAGCTCTACTGACACAGTCCAGCTCATGTGGTAAGAGCTGTGGCTAATGTACTCATAGGTGCCTTTTTTCAAAGCACTTGGTAGAAGCTGTGAACCTCGCTCACCACTACTGCCATCACTATCACACACAAAGCATGGCTGACAACCCACAGGGGTGCACACAAACAAAGGAGTTTCTGCTTCTCTAATTAATGAACAGCAAATCTTCAGAGCTCTGGCTTTGTCATGGAGCTACCAACAACAAAGAGTAGCATTAGGGAACTCCCACCACTCAGTCACTTTACGTATATCATAGCAGAATAGCTCGGGGATAAATCTTTGGAGTGCAAAATGAAATAAAAGAATATTGATCTGTGCAAACACAATGAAAAAGAAAATTAAGGAACTATTTATCTCACTTTAAGACAATACTTATGCATTTTGCCTTGTTTACTACACAAGGCAGTGTTGATGTGTTTGGATTTTATTTATTTATTTATTTATGTATTTACTTTGTCAAAATTGAATTTTCGTAACAGCGATAGCTCCACTTTCTGCCTTTCAGTGAGGGCTTTTGTAGTGAAGCTGAATATACTGCTCACTGCAGACTTGGTTAAATACTGTCCACTCTGTGTGTGGTTTGGACTCCAATTGTGGGCAGGAAAAAGTCTAAGCCCTGCCTCAGGCAATTTTTCGACTGCTGAATGTACCGTGAGCATTCAGAGTCCATCATCGAAGACTTGGTGTGGTGCAGCACAAGGTATGTTTTTCAGCACTAACCAAAACCCTAACCCATATACAGACAGAATCTTTCCCTCATAATGCTAACTTTACTATTTTTGCCACATGACTTCCTGCATTTGTGCTGACTGATCATTTCTGGAGACGTTTTCCATATATTTTTTGACTTTTCAACAACCATGTTCTGCTGTTGACACAGATAGAATATCATTTACACCTTTTTCTCTTTTCCTGCCAATCCGTCCAATTTGTCAATATACTCATCACACTCATGAAAACACTGCAAATGTGTATAGTACTTCCTGGTAATTACTGAATATAATTACTGAGAAATCCCATAATCACTGCTACAATTTGAATACATTCATTTGAGTAAATTAATCATTCTTACTATTTGTATGAATGCAACATGCTTCAATACTCTGTCGCCTTAACATAATAATGACTTTTTCCCTAACACTGCAGCCAGCACAGCATCCAAATAAAGCTAACTAATGGCACCAGCATCAAAAACAGCCAGCATCTGGCATCATGTGGTTGGGCACATGTGTCTGAGCTTCTCCCCAATCTAACCATGACTGCCTCAAGCCCTTGGACTAACGATGAATATGTTAAGGGGCACTGATAGAGTCAATGTTGAGGAAGACTGACTGGGCTTTTCTTCCGTTTTGGCCTATGATGAGTCTGCCTTTACCACACTGGGTTTTAAATTACCTATTCTTTCAGGGAGCAGTAGAGGTAATGAAGGTCTGGATGTGTTTATGTGCTGTTTTTGCTCTATTAGGGATTGCAATTTCCATCTGTAAGCTCGAAATCTATAGCTTTAACTGTCTTGCTAGTTTACCATTAGGAATAGTAAACACAAACATTAAACAAATGGAATTGTGCAAACTCAACTAGGATTAGCTTTTGCATCTATGGAAAATAATGATCGAATGAGTCATTTTCATTTGTTCATTGGGTCTGGATTTAGTGGAGCATTGCATACAGCCACGTGGCGATGAACAATACTGTATACCTTCATCTTGTAGATTGCTTTGTTTGACTGCATAGTGGTCTTTGCTTTTTCACATCTGTGGCACTGTGGACCGAGTCCTGTCTGCACAGTGTCGGAGACACCTGTTTACAATTCCAAAGAAAGTCCCAAGAAGTCTGCAAACAAGGGCGTGCCAAAGTGTGTGTGTGTGTGTCAGGGGATGGTTAGAAAAAGTGATATGCTGTAATGGAGGAAAGAGAAACAATATTAAAATTGGGGTAAGAAACAGATGGTGAGAAAATGATGAAGACAAAAACCAGGAGAATGAAATTACAAACTAAATTGTTGAGTCATGGAGTGATCAAAATGGGAAGTTGTGGGGTGAGTAATGTGTAGATCAATGATACAAATAAAAACAAGTGCATTTGTAGTCAGAACAACAGCCAATAGTCAGAAAATGAAAGACAAAGAGAGAAAAAACAGCAACAACTGTGCTAATAACTGCGGCAGCTTAGCACGCGAGACATTTGGAACCAGCGGTTGTAAATGTCTGGCCAGATGTTCCCAGATGCAAACTCTCCTCTTCCATGGTGACTCTACATTAACCTAACTTTATTGTTACAGATGTGGTTCTATTGACTGCGCCTTTGATTTACACTCAGGCAGTCAGCAGGCCGGCTTTGCCTCCAAGGATCCCCTCATACATTAGAGCCCAGCAGGGAGGAGTGGGCAACAGTAGAAGTAGCAAAGCATTGTAAGGGAAGCAGGCACCCTACTGCGACATATAATGACCCTTTTCCAGGCACCTGGTCTTTGGAGGGAAGTTGCATATTTCAATGACTGGCTGGATGTCAGAGTACACCAGAACATGTTTTCTCCGACCTCTGGATTAAGTCTCAAAAAAGTTGCACTCCTCTTCACTCCGTGTGGCTGCTTCCTCTCAACTCAAAACAAGCTGCGGAAAGATCTTGCAGAGAAACAAAGAAGACACTGCTTTAATCAAAACCAACACAAGGCCTTGGCTGAGCAGCACAAGGAGCAACTGAGAGGAAAGCAACTGAGACAGACTAAGAGAGAGCAGAACTGGAGCTGCCTTTGCCTTGAGCCAAAATTGCATTAGAAACCCAATAAATCTATGAAGGCGACAAGAAGGAGAAAACACATTTGGCCCACGGAGAATCATCATAGCTGCCCACCCCCCAGTGCTGGCTGTGCAGAGGGGGGCGGTATCTGTAAAATGAAGCCATAAAACAATGGCTGCAATCAAAAACAGCCACGACGAATGTTGTGGATTATTTATATTCATTCCTCATCTGCAGACTGTTATTGTCGTCATCTGGACAAACCATGTTGTGTGACCAGGCTTTAATGAGTTGGCTGTCTGTGTATCTGTAAGGTTCTTGAATGGTTGAATTAGGTCAACATGCTACAGTTTAATCCTCGATACTGATCAGCAGTGTCTTCTATCTCTGATATGCTCCTTTCCACAGGTGCATGGAAAGAAAAATGTCTCAATTTCCCGGAAGGTGGTTACGCAGTGAAACCAGGCTTCTGATTGTCACGTAGCTGCACAGATTCAATTGAGAATAAGTACCTTGGTTGAGGACATGTCAACATTAATTGCTAAGGGAGCGAAGAGTATTCTTCTTTAACATTACCTAACTTTCCTATGTGCTGCAGGGGTATGGGACAGATTTATTGGGCAGCAGGGCCCTCATGGTTTTGGAAACAGGTTTGTGACTGGAAGAACATTACTTTTGGTCCCCAGACTGGCGGAGTAAATACATGGGCGGAGAGCATGAATAAGTAAAGTCATTAAATGTATTAGCCAGAAAAAATAAAGAAATAGGAATGTTTTCACAGAGAAAATGGCACACTTGTGAACACATCAGAATTTGGCACGGAATGTTTCCTGTTCACATGTAAAGTAAACTCCAGGTTGAGAGTAAAGATTGAGGCAGCTTGTTCATTGTAACAGTACAGATGTAAACAAATACAGTAATGGCATTTGTGCAAATCAAACACATACAAGACGTAAACCATCCAACCCTCTATCATGTAATTGGCAAAGTGATGAAATTTAATCTATAAGATTTTGAATTTGTGGTATTAAAAGCATTTAAAAATTAAAACTCAGCACTGTTCTGTCTAAGAAAAAGAGTATGGTTTCCGTCTCCGGTCTAACATAGTTAAAATGTTATTTTAAATGAATTGATATTGGCCTACCTTAATGTATAGTGCTGTACCAACTCATGTTTCATTAAAAGAAACTATTCAGGCTACAGCAAATTCAAACTGACAGCCAACTATATTAAATTCTAGTAGTCATTTTGGCTTGTGACCCAAAAAAGTTAATTTCAGGCCCTGCTCATACCGACACTGTTCAACAGTTGACAGTGTTGATCATTTGCAGGTGACTTTGTGCTGGGCTGAGTGAACAAATTGGTCAAGTGTGGCTGGCCAGCCTGCGCACGCTGCAGCAACCAAAGCCAAACGTATCGCTTTGTTGTGGTCACAAATTCATCATTCTGCCTGTGTGAGCCTCTCGGTAGCCAGCTGTACACTGTAGCTGTGTTGGGAAGCTCCAGGGTGTGAATGTGGAATAGATTTAATCATTGGAAAAGAACAAATGTGCTTAGTTTACTCTCACAGGTTTTAACTGTTAATTTACGGTTAAACGAAATTGTTTAATACGTTCTTGGGACCATGAATGAACTTCCCACACTGCCTCATGTTTATTTTTTTCATAAATATTCTAACATATCCCAGATGTTTTATTGGAGCACGTCTAAAAAATACATCAGCTCCTAAATTTAATTATTCTTATTTATTTTTCTTAAATTTCTTGTCTTTTCATTTTTTTCCCGAGAACAAACACGTTTAATGCAGTGATGTGGAACAGGATATTGGCAGTGAGCTGCAGCTTTTGAAATTTATGAGTCTTACATCGCAGGATTGGTTACAGAGGAGCAATAAATTCAAGAACACAAATTAACACCAATTATTAACATGTCTCCCCTTCATTAACCAACGCTGGGACAAAGTACTAACACATGTTGCTCCTCGTAGCCTCTCTATCTGGCGATGTTGACTTGACCTCGAGCAACTGCACTCAGCATCATGCAGGAATGTCTGTTTGTGTGTTCGGAGGAAGCATCCACAGGGTCTCCCATTCTCTGCTGATCTCCTTCTCATTCATTTTACTCTTCCTTGCTCTGTCTCTCACTCTTTCTTACCTTCTCCTCTCCATCACAGCCTGAGGCTCCTGATCGTCCTCTGCTGAGCTGATTGGACTTTTCATTAGTCAACTCCCAAAGGCTGAGCATGACCTCCTCTAGGTCACTGCCTGCTGATTAGACTTTTTTTTCTACTTCTTCCTCTTCATCTTCTCCTTCAGGAACGCAGGGCATGACACACAGGTGACACATACTGTCACATCTGAAAACCAATCTTGCCCGACAGGTTAAGCAGTCACCATATTGGAGAACAGATACATTTGAGAGAACTTTTAATTTACTTTGTGTAGCTGCAGTCAAAAACTCTGGCGAGGCATGAAGTACTGTGTTGGAAAAAAAAGACTAAAACTGGTCTCCACTATGTTGGCTACTTGGATGGTTCACGCTGTCTCTGCATATTCTTTGCCTGATGCAAAAATCTTGTTGGATCCTAAGCAATTCCTACTGTGCATGACATGTCCTTGGAAGTCAAAAAACCACCTATAACTCAGTCGCTGAAAGGTTTTAAATGATGCGGCTTACAAATCTGACGGGTGTATCTAAGATATGTACTGGACTGGGAGAAGCCAAAGTGTGTGTGTGTGTGTGACCGGGGGGGGGTTGCCGTGTTGCCATCCGACTAACCATGACCTTGTCCAAATTAAGCCGTAAGCCGCCACCCCACCCGCCTCTCTCTCACACAAACACACATCTTCTCATCTCCCTTTCTCCAACCCCTGGCACGCTCCAAAAGCTGGAACAGATTACTCCCTTGTGTGCTCGTTCTGACTCTGATTGCTGCTACATCCAGATAGGCTTTCAAGTGGCCTCCTGTGTGTGCAGTCCCCCATGGGATATGGCCCGGCGCACCACACATGGGGACTATTACCCGAGCCGGCAGAAGTCTGCTCGCAGCACGTCGGCCCTCCAGATTGAGCTGACGTGGCGCTCATCCTCTCCACAAACCCCTACACACCCATTTTCCACTGACAATCATTAGAGTTAATCACAGTGATAGTTCTGTCCACGGTCTGTCTGCAGTACAGTGGTCATCCTGCCCATCAGCCCTGTGTGCGCTGGATTGGCGCACACTGACAGGCATCAGTGGCTGAGCTCAAGAGTGCAGTCAGTGGGCTCTAACTAGCTGCACACATAAACCAAGACACACAATTGATTTGTAGAAATTCCCCTGAGTCCAACCACAACCAAAGCTGGAAAGTTGCCATGAAGTTTCAACTGCAACACAGGAAGCAGCATCAGCTGCTGTAAGTCAAGTCAAAATGAAGAGAATCTGTTTCTGTTGTTTGTAGACAGCTTTTATTATCAGAACGACACATTTTAGCAAAAGGGGTTTTCCACATGGAACACGCAAGATTTATTAACAAAGAAACTGCTGAACTGTGAGGCAGAGATAAACCGCCCTGGAAAGTGTGTGCTATTCTTCATTCTTCTTTGTACTGTCGTGAGTGTGGAGCCGTGCATCTGTGAGATTCAGGAAAGTGGAAAGGTCTGTGTAGGGTTTTTGTTTAGAGGTAAGAAGAGGGAGAAGTTGTTGGCACGTGCCTGTTTTGTAAACACAATCTCAATCAACCACTTGAGAGGGAAGAGGAACAAACGCTTTGAGTGGATAAGAGTGTCCTCCTTGAGAAAAAGCTCAAGCTTTTATGATTCCAAATGTAAAGAAACACGAGCAAAATGAAAGCATATAGTTAAGGAATTTTTAAGGATCTGAAATTGTTATAAGACATTAATGTTTTATGGCAGATAAAGAAAAGACATATTTGAACTTGAATGGAGGTTAACCACATGCAGCAGAAGAGTGAAATAAGATTTAAGTAAATTATATCATGAATGTTGTTTGCAAATGGCTGAGCTGCAGGGGATTAAACTAGACAGTGAGTAAGCCAGGGGCAGAAACGCAGCAATTTCTTTTTTTTCCCAGTTGCAATTTAGGCATTAGCTGATTGCCATGGGACAGGAAGAGCAAACAAACCTTAATGCAATGAATCATTAGTCAGACAGGGAAGTTTGTAGCTAGGGATGCAGATTTTGCTCCAGGTAGATCCAGGCAATCACTGTTGTACCTTTATCAGTGTGGATGGAAAAATGCTTATAATAATGCTATAGATAAAGAAATACAGTTCCCCTGCTGCCACGTTAAGTTTGATAAATCACAGATAAGAAAAAAGAAAAGCAAAATTAACATGATCATAATCCTCCCAACTTCCCCAAATAATGTATATAATGTATAAGCGATGTCTCACAAAAAAGTAACTGTAATGGTGGGGACACAGCAAACCAACGTCGAGAACCACACATGACCGAGGGACCCCCTGCTGTATTGCCTTGCATTGTAAACACGGTGGCAGAAAAGTTGCTCTGGAACACACCACAAAGATGTCGACTAATTGCCGTATGTACGTTCTGGGCCTGCACAATTAGGAAAACCGGAAGACATATTTGTCAAGATCAAAACCATAAGCAAAACAGCGCTTGCTTATTACCTTCGCTGGTGTAGTCAGCCCTCAGCCTGTTGCTTTTGGAAGAAGAAAGGAAGAGTTAAAAATTAAGGAAAAAAAAAAGCAACAAATGCGTGAAACGACAGATTCGCCTTTATGTCGCTTCCGTTTCTATTCTTGCACACATTTGCTAAGCTGAATGGCCAGTTAGAGGGATTTGCCTTCATGCTCGACCAACAGTGATTCAATATGTTGAAGACTAGGACAACAGATGTTCATAGGTGTTCCCATCCCAAACATTACGGTAAATATTACTCACTTTGCCCTCCATTCTACATTTTTGACTTTTTGTTTTCACGCTATTTGCTTTATTAGTGTTATGAGTCCACGCTGGAGTGATGTCACAGGTGGCAATTTGCGACCTCTGAGAGTCAGTACTTGGCAGATCTCACTGTGCATGAAGCTTTTAAAAATCCAGCAGAGGCCAAAAGTCCGTTAGCAAGAGTAATGGAATAAAAAATATTTAAATTGCTGGAAAGCACTTTTTATTTTACTAAGAAGGCACTAAGTAACCCCCCCCCCCCTTATCAAATACCATTTCAACAATTCATGTGTAGCGCAGACACTGGCTGGGGTTAAAGACGTGCTTTAAATCAATACAATCAGCTAAGGCACTGTGAGAGGCAATCCTGTTCTTTAACAAGGCAACCTTGAAAGAAACCTTGAGCATTGAATGTAATGCATGAGTACAAAAGAAGTGATTACTACAGGCATTCTATCGCTTTGATTTTAGCTGTGGAAAAGAAAAAGAATATACTGTATGTGTCCTGCATGGTGTTTTCTCTGTTGACAAGTGGGCATTGTTATCAACTGCACTCATGACTCCAAAGAAAAAAAAAAAGTCTGAGATTGCTCAATCGAACATTTTCCTTGCTTTACACAGTGATGGAGGCATGTGGAAGTCAGAAAAAAAAACAAAAAAACATGCAGAGCAATTGGTCTATGTCTCCAGAGGAAGGCTGGTCCATTTAAAATCATCACTTTGTTTTTGCCCGGGAATCAGGGTTACAGCGCTGCCCGTGACCTCACCTGTCACCATTTAGCTGACAGCAGCAGCACGGTAACCTTGTTAAATGCAGGGTCGAAACAGTCCTTCCCTCATAGATAACAATCAGTGTGTCTGTGAACTTCGATATGACACAAATAGGAATAAAACTGCAGCTCCTACACTGGTGAACATCAAGCACGGCCAGTGTCGTTTGGCCATTCACTGTCATAAAATCTTGTTATGTCTGAGGGAATTCCTCTGGCAATGTCTCAAGTCACTTCTAAAGATGCCAGAGTGGAATATTTCTTTCCCTTTTTCTATTTCTTTTGTTTTATTTTGCTGTCTTTTTGAAAGTAGTTTTCCCTTGTGCCACTGATGCGTATCAAACAAACATCATTCAAATAACAGTTTATAAATTGGAAAAAGCTGCTGTTGCCATCCACAGTGATTAAACTGTCTGTCCTTTTTATTACTTTTGCTACAATTTGCAAAAATTGTGGTGAAGAGCTGCAGCGGCACCAAACTGTGAGTAATTAAACACAGTGAAATGAAAGGTCAAGTCCTCCACTCTTAAAAACGGACGGCCATTTTCAGCACAGTTACGTGTCTATGTTGGACCAACAATCATCAAAGGTCCTCACTGGCTCATGATATATTTATGAAAATACATACGGTCAAGAGCGCGCTGTACTGTTTGAACTTGACATGTCCTTTCCAACTTACATCATAAACTATCTTTACATGCATCAATGATTTTTCCCACCATTTCAGGCAAACAGCGCTCTTTGATTAATGTGCAGCTGGACTGAAACACTTGGATGTGCATTGTAGATTTAAAAAAAAGAAAGAAAATATGGCCTACGGTGAAGTTACTCAAGAAACACTTCATACTGATCATATATCACGCTGACAAGAGCTCTGAAGCAGGTGAGTGGTTTACAGAGTAAAAACAAATAATTTCAGCTGGAGTTTTGGCCATTGAACCTCACCGGATTCATTTGAACTCTGTCAAGGTATGACGCAGACCCCACTAATGCTCCATCAGCTGTTGCCTTTGAGCTCCGCATCTCTGCTTATTGTCATTTGGCTCTGTAATGTTATCTACAGCACCGCTGCAATTATAGCTCACACGCTATCAGCAATGCCGTAAATTTTAAAGAGAATAAACTAGTTGGACACAAGTTTGATTCCAGTGAATCCCCCGGCTGCCGATAGTGAAAGAAAGCTGGTTTATTAATGCTTGCTCGTGTGGCATTCATTTTCTGTTCGAGGAAGAAAAAAAACAAATCAATAAGTCCAAAACTTTTAAGTGGAAATAAGAATGTGCATGTGCTTGGCTGCGGTACAATACACGCTTTGCATTAGTCATGCAGGAACACATGATAGAGTGCAAGTAAACAGCCAAAAATAATGAAAAAATCCTGTTCAACTCAAAAAAAAAAAAAAAACAGTATCATATTTTTTTATCAGTTAATTGATGGAGAATTCCAGTATTTTTCAAGCCAAGCCCTAATTCCAAAATACTTTTTATTTAAAAAATGACTCCAGTAGTTCAAGGGCCGGTTGCTCCAAAACGTTTTACCCTCTCAATCATCATATGCATGTAGTTGGAGTGCGACAAGATCCACTGTCCTCGTTTGTTTATCGAGAAACACCAGATCAATTTGTGGGTCTGATTTCTGATTTCAATCAACCCTTTGTGGCACTTTGAAAAAAAAAAATCCTTAATGTATATATTAAAATTATTTGTAAGACAGATCTCCCAAGAGTTAAAATAAATATGCATAATACAGTTCTATCTCACATATGCCCCGATTAGCAGAGGGTGGAAGGGTGGAAATAAATAATGCATTGGAAAGGAAGGGCAGTGGTTGTGTGAATACATATACAACATATTTTACATTCCTCCTTTAACTCTAGCAAATGCCTTTCAATTACTAACACAAAAATTGAAGTGGAAATTGATTTTTTTTTTTTTTTCTTTTTCTGATGCAGTTAATCTATAATGGAGACAGGGAAAAAAATGACCCAGGCTTCACAGATCATTTATAAATCAACTGTAAAATGGTAAATATTCTAACTATAAGAGCTAATAAAAGGTGTAATAGTAATAATGCTAATAATCCATTGTATTATTGCCGTGCACTCATTATATTTTCATATAACGGATATGGCTAAAAAAAAAATAAATAC